>CM034349.1:43871768-43881878 GCA_019925275.1 Mytilus edulis | reverse complement strand
TGTAAAGATATGGGATTGTAACCAATTTTTACTTGAAAAAAAGATAAACCAAAAGTTGGTATAAGTTCTAAAAAAAAGTACTGCAAAATTGTGATTTCAATAGAAAAATATTTTAGGACAGCTAAATTGTTAACTGGAAAATGTATTCCCTTCTGATTTTTTTAAAAAAAATGTCATGAAGTTTTGATTTTCCAGTTTTAACCTTGAGCACAAAATTTTAACTTTTTTTAAAAACAGTTATTACATGTGTTTCTGACTATTGGGGAGGCCAGTGTTGACATGGTTATTACACAATAAAAAAATTTTTATTTTTAGATGTTTTACGTTTTTCCTGTAACCCCAGGATGTTGTGACATCAATAAATTTGGGTTTTAGAAGTGCCAGTTTGGAATACTTTCGGACCCCTTTCCCTCAAATGCGAGATGGGAAAACATTGTTTTTGGGAATTCACAAATCTTTTGATAATGATCAAATTTAAACATGGGTTTTCCTGCAACAACGTACATGATTTAGTAGTTTAAAACGACTCTGTTCATAATAACAGCACCAAACTCATTGCTGTATATCTTTTAACTGAGAATTTAAACAGGCAGTTTTATTTGAAAAGGAGAAAAAGGGTTTTTTTTTACACCAGTGAATATGACAAAAAGATTTAAAAACAGTTATACGATTGTAGAAAAATCCGCTGAGACAAAAACAAAAATGACGTGGTATTTTCCTTGTAAAAAGGGAATTTTTTTACCTGTAAAATCTACTGCACCAGATCCATTCAGAATGTACTTTACAAGAAACGAATGGAAAAAGTCAAATTAAAGGTTTTGGAGACAACTGTATGATAAACAGTGTGAGTTGGAAGATAAAAACAAGGGGATTTTTAGACTATATTTTGAGATTAGAAAAGAAGGGTTTGGGAGAAAAGGATGGACAGATATCAGATTTAAAGGGGTACAATTGTTTAAACCCTTGAAGAATATGAAGAGTTGCCCAAGTGTGGAGTAAGGAGTTCACATGCCTTAGATGGTTTTCAACACCTCTGGGAAAAATTTAAGCCACATTCCAAACAGTCCAGTGAAAGATATTTTGGGAATTCCAAGGAGTCTTCTGGCACAGATCCTGCTAAGAAATGTGAGAAGAACATGAAAAAGGTTGTTGTTCAACCCATTTCTAAGGAAAAGACATGGATATCTATAACAAAAAATGTTGTCAGTTCCTACCAAGGAGATTTATACCCTGATCAACTTTATAGTAACTGAATTGCTATCATGGAAACTTTAAATCCTTGTAGGAGTTTTTAAATAGATTTTTATCAGAACTAGACATGATTTCTTTTTCCATGAAAAAAATCTAAAGAAAAAGGTATGATAAGGCCACCATCACTGTTTACTGTGAGGAGATTCTAGACTTTCAATGTTGACAGATTGATTGTATGATTTATTATTTCATGTATTTTGATACTTTTGTATGATTTGTTTAGAATGCACCTGTTATGAGATGTAAAGCATCAGTAGCTAAAAGGTATGAGTTTACATGTACAAAAAAGAGTTATTCTGAAAAAGAACTGTGTTCCTTCCTTACCATTGTTACAAATATGGTTCAGTCTGTGGTTAATTTTATTTTATAACATCGATAACTTTGTCAAACCTTCATCATGTTCATAGATTTTAGAATTTTGTGTAACTTTATCAGAACTTTTTTTATGATAAAAAAAAAGCATCTGCAGAAAATACTTCGATTTTTTTCCAAATTAAAAAGGGGCATAACTCAAGCTCTATAAAAGTAAATGACTAAATGCCCAAATTCAAACACTGAATGTTGTGGTTCTTAGCATTGTGTATAAGTTTCATAAAATTTGCATGAGGCTAGCTTAAGTGGAGTGCAGAAACGAAATATAAGCAATTTTCCAAGTTATAAAGGGCATACCTGTAACTCTAGAATGGTAAGTGACTCACTGACCAAATTTGAACTCTGCAAGTTTGGTTCTGAGCATTGTGTATGAGTTTCACAAGATTTAAGATAAGAGTATGGCAATGAAATGGAGGGGGAAGGACAGGAGGACTGACAGTCATTGAAGGTAACACATAATGCCCCTTCTATCTATCGGCAAGAACATTAAAATTCTGCTTGAATAATATCTACTAAGTAAGTGACTTAATAAAAAAAACTTGTATATCCCTTTCAGTCCTTGTTATTCTTTCTTCAACATTTTCATAATACTATCAAAAATTACATATCTCTGTGTCAACAGCTTTTTCTTCACAAATACAAGGTTCAGTATGTTTATTTTTAATGCCCTACCTACTGCCTATGATAGTAGAGGGGCATTATTTTTTTCTGGTCTGTGCACCTGTTCTTCTGTCCATTGATCTGTTCATCCATCCATCTGGCCCGCTTCAAGTTAAGTTTTTGGTCAAGGTAGTTTTTGATGAAGTTGAATTCCAATCAACCTGAAACTTAGTACACATGTTCCCTATGATATGATCTTTCTCATTTTAATGCCAAATTAAAGTTTTGACCCCAATTTCACTGTACCCTCAAACATAGAAAATGATAGTGCTAGTGGGGCATCCGTGTACTATGGGCACATTTTTGTTTTAAATGTTCAGGTTAAAGTTCTTGGATAAGATAGTTTTTGATGAAGTCGAAGTCCAATGAACTTGAAACTGGGTACACATGTGCCCTATGATATGATCTTTCGTATTTTATTGCCAAATTAGAAATTTGACCCCAATTTCACGGTCATTGAATATAGAAAATGAAAGTGTACTATGGACATATTCTTGTTATTTTTGAGAAGGTTTATGATGTAGTAATTTAATATTGTGGATAGACATCAGTTGTAGTCACCTACGATTTTTGATATATGTTTCATGTGATAAGACATTTATCAAAAAAATGGAATAAGGTGTTTTTGGTTGCATACTACATTTCAACCCTGAAATGCATTGTTTCAACTTCATTTGTTTATAACTTTTGATTCCACAGTTTTGTTTTCTCTTGAAGTAAATATGTGATGACTAGATCCCACTCAATCTAATTAAAAACCGATCTCTCATCGCTCCTGTTTCTGATATGTCGCGTGGGAGATCTAACGAAACCCGCTTTGAGGTCACATGTGAGTGACCTCGTAGGTGTGTCTTTTTCGACCAATGAAATTGAGTCTTCCACGATCTTGGAAGTTTAACGTAAGGCAAAGGGATGTAACTCATTTTATTTACGACGAAATCGTCAGTCAAAACTATTCATAAACTTTTTTGATTGGCTTATTAATAGGTCGTCAACTCATTTGCATATCTTTATAAATTCATAACTTTTAGTTCACTCACATGTGACCTGTAAGCGGGTTTCGTTAGATCTCCCACGCGACATATCAGAAACAGGAGCGATGAGAGATCGGTTTTTTATTAGATTGGATCCCACTCTAAAGGACTAATGTATTTCCTTTAAACCAAAAGCTAGAGCAGTGATTCACCATATAGGTATTGGTCTTCAGGCTACAATGCTGTTATTGGTGTCAGCAATTGTTTAGTTGTCTGCTCAAGTTAGTTTGACAGGAACTACTTGTGATAGATCAATGAAGTTACATAGCTATCAGTACATATTAATTTGACAACAATGTTGAGGTCCTGGCCCCTAGGAAATGGTCCAGTGACTTTGATTTTTTTAGCAACTTTCAATGATAAGTTTTCTGCTTCAGTTAGCAAATGGTTAGTTTAATAAGAACTGCATATGATATTTTCTTTAATGTTCCATTACCAGTACTTTTAGTACATATTAGTTTTAACTTTATTGACCTTGAAGCCTAGGTTATAGTCCAGTGACTTTCAATTTTTACCAATTTTCAGTATGAAGTTTTAATCTCAAGTTAATAAGTTTGATAGGGATTACTTACAATAGACATTGATATTTCTATAAAGTAACTTTACTGTCTGTACATCTCAGCCCACTAGTTCATGGTCCATTGACTTTGAACTAATTAGCAATGCTACTGTCTTTCAGATTGTCTTTTTCTGAATTTTATGGCCACAATGAAAACATTTCTCTGTGTCATCAGTTTATATAAACTACTACACATTGAAAAATAGTGACTATATGTGTCCATACACTTTTTTTGGGTTAATTTCAGTATAGTTAATGCTTCAACTCCGAATGTTTTACTTTAATCATGATTTTGTTATGTCAGATTATTGCAAGTATTTATTTTGTATATTTACTTCACAAACTATAAATGTATATATTGCATTATGTAAGACATTTTAATAAAAAAAATATCACAAGCATGTTTTTTGTTGGTTGTATTTTTAATAGTAATGTTATGATTACTATTATTGAAACATGGTCATTATAGATAGATGGCAAAAAAAGTTTGTCCATGTATATAATTATAAACTAGTGTTTACAGATTTTGTCTTTTGTTCATTGAACATGAGACAAGTTTTTCAATTTTGGAGTTCAGTAACTCACTGATTGAAAATATATTTACAGAGAAATTTATATCTGTTTTGTAATTATGTATTTAACCCAGTTTGCTTTTCTTTTTTTCAGGGACTGTTGTACATTGTTATTAAAAAGATGACCTATGATGAGTCTTATGATTTTGAGCATGAGGTAAGTAAAGTTACAGCTAAACTACTAAAGTGTATACTCATTTCATAGAAAATAAAACTGGGTTTAGCAATGTTAGTTGAGCACTGTATCTTTTTAAGAAATGGGAAAAATGATATGATGGCACTTAGAAAAATTTAGTTTTTGACTTTTTATTTACACACTAGTTGCTGCATTAGATCATTTTAGTTGTTGGTGGTTTAGCTATTCCTGACCCCTTAATATACACCTAATAGCTATTTATTTCATTCCGGATAAGTTCTAAAATTACACAACATTTTCATCCAGTTGAAGCTATCTGGAAGCCTGTTTAAACAACTCACCGTACATGATACTTTTTAATGAGACCTGTTTAAACTACCATAAATACTTCAATCAAAATATTTTTTACTTCAATTTTGATTTAAAAAAAGTGGATCATACTCTATTAAAGTTTCTCGATGATCGCTTTCTAAAGTTTTTCCTCCCTCAGCTCACTATTTACGGTGGCATGACCCAAACAGAAAGTTGTATAAATGACTGTTTTTCCCGTATAGGACTAAATAGTGATAAGGTGTATTGTTTTTCATTCAGACACTGGATACGAAAAAGAGCATACAAAATAACCTGCATTTGTTTTACTAGAATTAACTTTAATGTAAAAAAAATTCAAATGTTCATATATTTTTCAGGGAGAAGAAGAAGCCATGTTTCAGGAGTACAGGAAACAACTGAAGACTATTTTTAACAATTTAGCTGCTTTAGTAAGTTTATTCAACCTATAGTTTGTTTGTCAGTCTTTGAAATGCTTAATGTAAAAGCAGGATTCAAAACAATTTTATAAGTATACAATATCTTTTTTGTTTTATATTTTTTATTTGAGAATAAAACAGTTGTAAAAACAAGATTAATTCAGACAATCAGAGGTTAAAATTGTGACAATTTTTATTTAAAGCATGAGGTATGTCAAAAACAAAAAAATCAGATATATTAAAATATTTATCCCTGAAATCTTGAATATTTGTTCCTGTTTCTAAAAATGGAAACGAAAAGAAAAAAAAATACAATTTTGTTTTATTTCAGGATGCTCAGCTAATAATAGTAACAGTTCACAACATTTTGACACAGACTTTACCTAACTGGGAAAGAGTGGACCAGTTAGAGACGGAATTAGCCATAAGTCTGTTGTATCAACTAGGAGAAGCATTGCCGGTAAATACTCAACAGAAAACAAGTTTTATTTCTTGACAAATAATGATCCAAGTTTTGTACATCAAATTGTGTTACAAGTTTTGTACATCAAATTGTGTTACAATTCCATTGACAGACTTTTACGAAGAATTGAATGAGCCCTTGAACTATGAAAATTTGATACTTTGACTCTTTTTCTGTGTTAATACCTTCAGAATTAGAGCTGATTTTATTGTTTTTAGAGGAAAAAAAAAGACTTAAAGATAAAGTTTATGTTCTGTTTCAGTTGACTTTCTTTTCATGATTAGGCTGCAAATAGGGGCGGGGCATCCATGTGACAATAACACATCTAGTTTTAAATGATTTTAAATTTTGACTTACATAATCAATAGAAATACTGGTGCCTGAATTTCCTTGCAACATTGAGAACAGTATGACAGTAAATTGTTTTGATATTGAAAAATTGAAAATATTATTGAAAATCATGTGGTTGACCAGGTTTGATTAAGTGTCCATACTTATATTGATATGGACTCCTAACATGGTGGAAGGCTCAAAAACGTTAATCAATAACCATACATTTATTCATTGCTCTTTTTAATTACAGGAAAAAGAAAATGACAACAGAAATTTTATTTTGCAGGCTACACAAGGCCAACATTTCAGTGGGGATCTAACAAAGGCATCTGTTTTACAGGAAATGATGAGACTGGTAAGGATTATTTGAAAATTTTAATTTGCACATAAATAAAAACATTTATTCTTTTCTTAAGTTATAAAATAATATCTTGTAGGTGTAGAAACTGTATGAGAAAATGATCAATTTTTATGCCCCACCTACGATAATAGAGGGCATTATGTTTTCTGGTCTGTGCCACCGTTCGTTCGTTCGTTCGTCCGTCTGTCTGTGCGTCCGTCCGCTCCAGGATAAAGTTTTTGGTCAAGGTAGTTTTTGAAGAAGTTGAAGTCTAATCAACTTGAAACTTAGTGCACTTGTTCCCTATGATATGATCTTTCTAATTTTAATTCCAAATTAAAGTTTTGACCCCAATTTCACGGTCCACTGAACATAGAAAATGATAGTGCGAGTGGGGCATCCGTGTACTTGGGACACATTCTTGTTTTTCATATTGTGCATATGAGAACCACCATTTGAAATGATATAGAGAATTAGCATATGAATAAACAAAATGGACAGCCATGTTTTAGCATATAACATATTTGTGTAATAACTAATTTGCCTATTCAGAATCTAATGCATTCTGGGTAATATTTCGAAAGCGAACACAAAAACGTTGTGATTGGTTTGTAATGTGATTAACAATAGAAATTCAACCAATGACGTAATATTTTTATTTTGGTGTACGAACAATGATATTACCCATAGTCCTTTAGATTCGGAAAAGGCGAATTGATTTATGTGTTTGCCTTATGTTTCTTATGATAATAGTTGAAAATGTAAGTTTTATTTATTTTCAGTTGATAACTAGTCGTGTGAGTTGCCAGGGTCACATGTCTGTCATGTTACAGTTCTTTGAGACAGTAGTGAGATATGACAAGTTCTTTAGTGTAGAACCACAACACATTCCTGATGTACTAGTATGTATTCCTTAAAACAAATTGATAAGTTTGATTTATGAGTCTACATTATAGTTAAAAAGGTCTTCTACATGTGCAATGAAAAAGTGATCACTTCAGACCTAGGGCAAAATTATTGGATGTGTGTCAATATCTATTTCTTCATGTCAGCCAAATAATTCAGTTTCATTTACTTTGAAAAACTATGAATATTAATGTTCAAAGAAATACACTTTCCAATCAAATATGTTTTTACATACTTTTGTTCTTGAATGTATAAAAATAACAGTATTTGATCTTTTTTAAAACACTGAAATTGTTGTGTAGTTTTGGTTCTCATGAATGTCGTGTATATTTTTGTATTGTTAATTATTTATTTTATATTAAGTTAAAATATTGCTTTCCTATTTTTGACAGATGGCTTTTACTGATGAAAGAGGATTTCGACATCGATCAGCTCAAGTGAGAAGTCGAGCATCATATTTGTTTTCAAGATTTGTTAAAGGTGTGAGGTAAGCTAAATTCTGGCCTGTGATTCATAAATGTGTGTGCAGTAGCAATATACCATCACTTATGATTTTTGGTTTATTGAAGATATATGGCTGATTATAAATTCTGTTTACTTATGTTAAACTGTCTTATTTGTGAAAGAAAACTATCAGTCTGACTGTTGTTTTTTCTAGTGAAATAAAGAAGAATGCCTTTAACAAATTAGCAAGAAATATTGTTAACAGAACAATCAGAAATTCTGTGTCTCCTCAAAAATAAAATGATAATGTTATATTTTGCAGGTCTCATATCCATAACTATGTTGAGGAGATTTTACAGAGAATTCAAGATCTACTGGTACTAAATACACCAGACAATGGGTACCAGCATCTTTTGTCATCTGATGATCAGTTGTTTCTTTATGAAACTGCTGGAAGCTTGATTGTTTGCAGTAATCTTCCAAGTGAGGTAAAACATTATTGGGTTTTATTATGAATATTTCCAGTGTACAGTTTTGGGGCAGAATAAAGAAAATCAACTTCTCCCCCACACATCTTGCCAGGGACCTCATCCTCAACTATGGGATGGATTTTCATGAAATTTCACACCACACCATTTGATCATTTACATGAAAATAATGTTTGATTAATTCTTAAAGAGGAGATATTTGAACTTATTAATTTACAGGATTCATTATTTGGCTTGTTTTAAGCATATAACATTGTGAATTGTAAATTCTTTACCATTAACCATCTGATTTATGTAAGTGAATCATCTGACATAGGTTACAAACCAAATAAAGATTGAAATACAAATTAAAAATCGAAAAAAATGTTATTCACAACTTACTATTGACTTTATTACCTGGCTAATGGATTTTGATAAAACTTTAAATAAGAATAGTACAACACATACAGATGTGCATGATAACATAATTAGGGTCCTGCCTTTTGAAGCAGATACAATTAGAATTGTATACCAACTTACTCTCTCATGAATTCTGGTATAAAAAATGGAAGTATTTTATGTCTGCATGAAAAAAGTAACCAAAATCTGTGTGAAAATGATATTTCAGTCATTTAATGATGTTCAGTTTCAGTTTTTTCTAAGATATTTGTATGTTCTCATCTTATCTCTATGTTGGGTTTTTTTCTAGAAAAAACAGACTTTGATGAAAAATCTGTTATCACCTATAGCAACAAAATTTGAAAGTTTATTAACCAAACTAGTAGCAGAAACTAATCAAGAAAAACAACTTGCTTATGCTCAAAGTATCAACACTGCCACTGCTCTTGCAAGGTATGTATAAATGTGCCAAACTTACCATGCCTTTATACTTTTGTTAAAGAACTTGGCTTTTCCAAAAACGACCAAGGTAGAGGGGTGGGAGGCACTTAAATTGATTAATTGTGTGTGGTTTGCATTTCCTTAGAATTTATAAAGAATTATAAGGAAAGTGATATTTTTATAGTACTACTGGTTGGGGTATAAATATTTGCATACACCCATACACATCATTTAATTCTATAACAGACCTTATCCATTTTAATTGTGAAAATAAATGTGTTCACAGGTTTTCTGAAGCTCGCTTGTTGAACGTTGAACAACTAAAAATTCCCAAGTAAAAGCATTATAGAGAAATGAATGTGCTTGCAATATTTTTTTATTTTGACAATTTTAGTTGGAATTTGTTGCGTAAAAAAATACACCTATGATTTAGAAAAGTAATTTTAAGATTGTGGAAAATATATTGAATATTTGTTGTCTTTTCAGTCGAGTGAGTAAAGGATTTTCTAGTCAACAAACTATGCAGGTGTGTGGATGTGTGGATACGTTTACAGATCTGTTAAGATTGTTTTTACAAGCTGTTAATGTTCCAATTCACAGACAATTAATTCATACTGGTAAATATTACAAAATAGTATTGATAATGAGGTTATCTTAGGGGTTACATGTATGAAAAGACCATAGACCTTCAAACTGGGAATACTGACATATAATAAAGTTATAACTATTGTCATCCAAAAAAGATAATAGAATTTATAGTCTTGACAGTGAAACCTTGATAGCTATTTCCTTTGAGTTATTTTCCTGTTATGAAGTTGAAGTATATTGAGATTGTTTGGGACATTGTTTATTATGAAATAAGTGTAGGATTCATTCAGCATTGTTTTCTTTAAGTCAGATGTGATGTTAGAAACAGTATTATATCTTTTGACAATGCTTTGACTGTTGGCAAAACTATAGAATAATATTGTTTTGAAGTCCGGA
>CM034349.1:43762663-43871668 GCA_019925275.1 Mytilus edulis | reverse complement strand
TCCTAAAATTCTTGGAGTTACACTTGACCAAAAACTGACTTTCAATACTCATATAGATAATGTACTGAAAACAGCAAAAAGATCATTAGGAATAATTAGAGAAATTAAGGGTATAGCTAATATTCCAACAAAAAGACTAATAGAAATTTACCAAAGTCTTGTTTGTTCAACCATCACATATGCAAGCTGTGTTTGGCAGATTGGAAATTCAACAAACCTACACAAGTTGGATGAGGTTCAAAGACATGGCCTTGCCTTATGCCTTAATATGCCTTCAACTTCCAGCCTTGAAGTTCTTCAGATAATTGGTGGAGTCTTACCTTTAGAACTGAGAAGAGAAGAAATAGCAATTAAAGAATTGGCAAAAATTACCTCATCTTTTACAACAGTCCCAATTAAGAAAAAGCTAGAAAACTGGAAAACAGAATCTAATCCGGAAACTTACATCTCTCCAATTGGAAAAATGATACTACAGGCAGATGATATGAAGAAGGAAACATCAATTGAAGTAAATAATATTGAACAGCAATATGAATGTCGTGGCATGTGTGTAATTAGAAGGGCACCGGAGTACTGGACCACATTGGGAAGTTCCAAAACAAGAACCAGTGAACAAGCCATTGAAGGACAAAGACTTATAAAACAACAATTAGAAGAACTTCCTCCAAATACAACAGTGGCATTCACAGATGGCTCATGCATGGGAAATCCTGGGCCTTGTGGTGCAGGAGCCATTATATACAATAATGAAGAGGAGGAAACAATACAGTACCCTGTATCAAACAGAGGATCAATACTACTAGCAGAGCTAGTAGCCATTAAACTTGTGCTGGAAAAAATAGACAATTATAATTACCGCAATGTTAAACAACTTAACATATACTCTGACAGCCAATCCGCCATAGGCATTATAACCTTAAATTGGAAATCAGAAAACTATCACAAAACCATACAAGAAATCAAAAACAGGAAAATAAAATTGGAACAAAAGGGTTTTAGTATCAACATCATTTGGACACCGGGGCACTCTGATATAGAGGGAAAGGAACAGGCTGACCGTCTGGCAAAAGCAGCGGCAAAAGAGGCAGATAATAGGGAGGAAATGTCTTCAATCACGACAAAACAAGACATCAAACAAGCAGCGAGAACATCAGTCATTAAAAAATGGAAGACACAATGGGAATCTAGTGAGGTTGGGAGAAGATTTTTTAATCATCACCCAGATGCATCAAAAAGAATCAAACTCGACTTCCCATCAAAAAACACTTCAATATACTAAACAGTCTCAGATCAGGATACTCCAAACTAAAGGGGTATCAACATTTCATTAACAGACATGTAGAAGACAACAAATGTACTTGCGGAGAAATAGAATCTGTAGAACATTTTTTATTATCTTGTGACAATTACAGTTTGGATAGAGAAAAACTCCGCCAGTCAATATAGTTCAAAACAGGAACACTTAATCTAGATCTAGAAGAATTACTTAACACAGAAGCCAGTGCAGACATACAATATGCAGTTTCCGAGTTTATAGACGATACTAGAAGATTTGATCATTTGTTTTTATAAATCAGTATCAACAGCGCCTACCTAAATTAAAGTGAAAGTACAAAGAGAAAATACAAACGTGATTAATGTATTCAAACGCGCAAGTGACCAAAGTACATATGAGAAAATCAGTGTCAAGATGACGCATACTAAAGACTAAAGATCACTAAAGACTAAATAAACAAGAATGTGTCCTCAGTACACGAATGCCCCACTCGCACTATCATTTTCCATGTTCAGTGGACCGTGAAATTGGGGTAAAAACTCTAATTTGGCATTAAAATTAGAAAGATCATATCATAGGGGACATGTGTACTAAGTTTGAAGTCGATTGGACTTAAACTTCATCAAAAACTACCTTGACCAAAAACTTTAACCTGAAGCGGGACAGACGGACGGACGAACGAACGAACGGACGGACGAACGAACAGACGGACGGACGGACGGACGCACAGACCAGAAAACATAATGCCCCTCTACTATCGTAGGTGGGGCATAAAAAAAGGATGGGTAAAAACACTGATGACAAGTGATCAATGTACAGCAGTGTGACTGTGTTTTTGGTATTTGTTTCACTAATAGTAATTCTATTTAGTGCTTATAACTTATAACCTAGTATAGCATGTAAAGCAGCTAGCTTTAGACAATTTAACATGATACATCGTCATCGTAAATATTCGGCAAAATTGTAGACCGACTTCAACACATTCAATTATATACATGTTCCAGACCGTATGAGTTTTTGGACCGTACGCGTACGGTCTGGACCGTATGCGTACTTTTTCAAAATACTCATACGGTCCGACTAATATTAAGAAGTTGGTCAAGTTTTACTATATACAAATGCATATAACAGATCAACATAACTTAACTCTCAAATTAATATTAAAAGCTCAATTGTAATTGAAATAAAAACTTTACATTTTAACTATTTAAAAATTTAAATCTGTTAATCTCTTGTATTTATCTTGTCGACCAGTACATTGATTGAATTATGATCACTGTAATTGAAGATATTGGAAGTAAACATAATGTGGGAGGACAATTGTTTTGAAATGTTTAGCAACTTTACAAAAAAATGAAATGCGAAGACCGGAACATGCATGAACTTCAAACATGTAAATGTAAAAATATACCGTTACTTGGGCCTAAAA
The DNA here is from genome assembly GCA_019925275.1 of Mytilus edulis. Taxonomy (NCBI): domain Eukaryota; kingdom Metazoa; phylum Mollusca; class Bivalvia; order Mytilida; family Mytilidae; genus Mytilus; species Mytilus edulis. The sequence goes on along the minus strand of CM034349.1, from coordinate 43,868,963 downwards.
TAAAATTTCATTTGTTTGGCATTGCCGCCCGACCCACTGAAAAACTTGCCGCCCAAATAATTTTATTTGCGTTACAGAAATTAATTTTTTTTTATTTAAAAAAAAATCGAAATTGTGCCGGAATTTGATCGTATCCGCCGAGTTTGTTCCTGGCTTTACTTATTTCAAATCACGATCTTAAAAGCGCTTGCCTTACACAGTATTGGGAGCAAACATTTAAATGACATGGAATAGAAAAAGTTTGCCAAAAGTAATGTCAAAGAGGCCGGCAGGGGAAAGCATCAATGCATTGGTTAAGGGAGATGGATTTTATCAAAAATCAAATGTTCAGCTATTCTTTGAAAGAAACGTTCTGAGAGACCTTGTAGAGGACTCAAGTTTTATCTTTTGTAAAGGCTAAAAGCAGAAACAGATGATTTCTGCTCGACTTTGTCGCTTCATGAGATAGAAGTTTTTCACCGGGACATCACAGAACAAATATGCGTGGCTCTTACATTTGTTGAACTTATTAAATATTTGAAATGTATCATTGACAAATTTTCCCTTGAACCAGAGAACAAAGTATCTACTATAGTCAGAACCACAATGATGCATTCAAGATAATTATGGCTGTAAGCACTAAAGCCCATAGACCAAAACGGTCCCAGATTTACAGGTTTATAGTAGTTTTGTACCAGTAGATGCTAGCCTGGTACAAAACATACATATTTTAAAGACTAGCATCTTGTGTCATTTGAAGTACTTCCCCCTTTTCTTGCCTTTCTTCTTAACATGAATAAAATAATTCTTAAAACATAAAAGATACTGACAGAAACATATTTATAAATGTATCTAGTGTACTAGTGATGAATAAAATCCCTTCCTTTTCCACAATTCTAAGGGCTCATTAATTTATCTGTATTCATGTAATGCATGTCCAGATTTCTGTTAATCAAACAAGCATTACAACCCATAATTTATTTATCTGCAAAAATTGTCTGTCCTGCTGCATATTTCCATTTTGAATTTATCATACGTTTTAAACCTATAGCCCTGAAAAACCTTGCACTAATGGATAATATTAGTATAAACACCATGTCTATTTGTGCCAACCTTCCAAATTTTTAATATTTTGCTATCCTTATTTGGTACAGATCCTATATCCTCAAAACTTATCAGGGGCAGTAGGCGTGTTTGTATGGTAGTTCGTCACACCTTTCATGTATGATTACTAGCCTCTAGGTATTGGTTTGAGCCCTAGTTGGGCAGTTGCAAAATTAAGGTTTGATTTTCATGTCAATGTGATAAGGTTAGTCAGTTTCTTCCCGCAGGTTGCCGCCGTTTTCCTTCAAGTACTACGGTTTAATAGTATGCCAACAAAACTGACTGCCATGAAATTACATACGGTGTAGAAAGTGATGTTTATAAAACCAAAGCAAACAATAAAAGTTTTAAATCTTTGTCCATTTGTACAAGGAGCCGTAGTGGTTGAGCCATTTAACTTATGGTAATTTTACCAAACTGTGACCACAAGATGTGACATCAGGCCTCTGTTCAATTGGCAGTCCCACAATAAAAGTTCAATTTTCACGTCATACATTGTACATTTTATATGGTTAATTTGTCAGTTTCCTGCCTCAGTTCTGTGTTTTTTTCTGGGTCCTTTGGTTAACTCTGCCAACAAAACTGACTGTCTTACATGAAATTATCCATATGATGTAGAATGTGACATTGACGGTTGACCCCGTTCAAAGAAACCACCAGCATATACACACAACAATGCTGCAATGCTTTAGACAACATTGGTCTAGAGACTTCATGATTTACATGTATAAAGCTTTTAAATGTAAAAAAAAAAAAAAAATCCCTACCTACCTACCCACCTGCTGATAGTGTGGGTCGGCAATGCCAAACAAACAATTTTTTAAGGGTGGCCTTGTTACATTGGGCGAGAGTACCAAATTAGGATTCAGATATACAGTTAAACAAATATTTAATTTCAATTGTTCGTTTGTTCATTTTCTACATCTAGTTGTAATAATAACAATTTGTAAAACTACAAAAAAAGATTTTAATAAATGTTTGTTTAGATTTAACCCACACAATCCAATAACATGTATGGTCAGCTCGTACTGGACCATGCGCGTATACTCATACGGTCCGACCGTACGCGTATGGTCGGACCGTACGAGTATACGTATACGGTCCAGACCGTACACGTACGGTCCAAATACTCATATGGTCTGGAACATACACACAACGCAACACTATACTTAAAAATAAAATCAGGGCGAACGGACTCAGGGCAAACAGGTATTAGGGCAAACTGAAACTAGGGCGAACCAGAATCAGGGCGGACGGACCCGGATTCGTCCACATATATACAACACTATTCAATAGTCTATTCTCCATTTTCTATCACATTGTCATATCATTTATTGCATTCGAACTTTATTAATTTTTTAATGCTATCATGTTCAGCAAGTTAATTTGCTTTACCTTTAATTCATGAATTAAATTTTCATAAATTTATATTCCATTCATAAAATTATTTCAAGAGCTTGATTTGTTTACAAATACGCAAATTATTTGTTAAAGTGCTAAACCATATATATCTTTTCTTCAGCAAAAACGCACTTACTTTTTTCCACTGAAAGTTACATGTAGTTTTGTGCAATTCAGTCGTTTTTTAAATAGTGATGAAATGTTGTTAAATTACCTGATATATGTAGTAAGGTATTGCATTTCGATGAGCCACGTTTCGTCACTCCGAAGTCGCCATATTTATTTCCAAGATCACGTTTTAACGTTCTCAAAAATATTTCTTAAATAAAATATTATTTTATATTTGAGCCTTCAAATTCTCATTATCTTTAAAATATCTTTCATTTTTCTATGAATAAAAAAAAATATAGACTCTTTGCATTTTCTCGTCATCGTGAAAATGTACGAGAGTTGTCTTTTCTTTCCTCGTGTTCGCCATGAAAGTCCTAGGCGAGGTATGCAGTCATTCTTTTTCACAATAAAACACTAATTTTATAACTCCAGTGATAAATTGTGTTAACATTATAAACTCAAGTTTGTTGTCAGTCAATGTAATCGATTTATTTGTAACATTTTGCCCGTGCAATCGGTTTTAAGTTGCATTTAAAAAAAAGGGGGAGGTGCATGTATCCACGTAAAAGTATAATTTTAGTCACTTTGGAAGAACTCTAACGTACTTAAACATATCTTATTGCAAATGGGGTGGCTTTATTTAATTTAATCGTATTTCTCTCAAAAAGTACGCTATTTAGAACGTCGATAAATTAAGACTAAAATTATACAATAATATTTGAAATTGTTTCACACAACGTCACAAGTCACATCTACGAAAAGGTTTATTCCTGACTTAAATGTATATAAAATTAAAAGGCAGGAATGGAAATGTGGTGTTCACAAATGTAAAAAAAATAAATAGAAAAGATACCATGTGTGCAATAAAAATTTATGAAGAAGTACTAGCCAAAATATAGAATGAGCAACACTAGTCCGAGATTACTCCAACTCTTGACGTCCAAGTTACGATAGATTTCGCGACCTTGAGACTCAAATATGCAAATATTTATACTTTTTTCACGTCCTTTATAGGAGATCGATGTTTAACATTTAGTGGCCAACCACGATTTTTCACCTCCTTTACATAAGATCGGTATTAAGTATTTAGTGCCAACCACAATAACAATCGGAAGCTCTCAGACATTAAGATTACATGAACGAGGTGTTCGATTATGGTCATTTGCATAAACCATCACTTGATAATCTTGACGTCCTTTTGAAAATAAAAGTGAAAATGCCTGAATCGATGGGTCACTGTGAAAATTGTTTAAATATGGAAAAATAAAGGGTGGCAGTTGGGTGAAGCTTACATAAATGAAAAATGAACAAATTGATAACTGAGTTTTATAATTCCAAGGCCGTTAGTTGACACCAGAAGTGACGAAGCAGCGCATCTATTTTGGACGGGCAAATATCCACTTTTTGATATGGGACGAGCTCTGATGTCCCACGGCCCCAGCTTGTCTGGCAAAACAGCCGTTGGACGTCAGAGTAATCTCAGACCAGAGCAACACATTTTGCAACCAAAACCAAAAATGTACTTTAGTGCTCAAAAGTTCATGTTCAACACGTGGCAACTGTCCTTTTGCTTGTGAACCTTAAAGCACCACAAATTTTAAAACTTTTCAAGTAAAATCTTGCGTATTGAATTTTTTGTTGGCATTCAATTAGCTGTGGAACCATGTCCTTATGTTATTTTTTAATATTTGTTTAGAAGATAAACAATAATCTGAACCTGAGTGGCAATTCCGATAGTTTTGAAATGGGGAAAAAATACAAAGCTCTATGATCCCTAAATAGTATAAAAAATAACATGAGGACCTAAGAGCTACTGTTCCACAGCTAGCATTCAATATGCTGCTGCATTTACATTTAAGATAATGGTAACATAATCTATGTTTTGTCAGATGACCCCATTATGTGACTATCATTTTGTATGTATTAGTAATTAGAGCAAGTTTTGTCTTTTTAAAGAAAACAAAAAATTATGAATGTTCAGATACTTATAGATTATCATTGTGATCATCTCACCTAGACTGGTTTTCTCGCTTGAGCCGGCACGGGGAAAGCGAGAAAAGCAATTGATTTGAGATGACCGATGATAATCTGTTTATTGCTATTTTACCTATGACGACGTTGTCAATTTCATTAGCAATGCCACATGCCTCCTTAGTTTCTAGCGATAATTTTCCATCTCAAGCAGGTAGCATGATACGCAAAATGCACAAAATAGCGATAGTTGTTATTAATGTAAAAATGTAAGCATAGTTCTTTCTTAGACTGAACATAATACACGTATTGTTAGTAGGAACTATAAATTTAATTGAATGCAATATTTTCCAAGAATTTCATACCAACTTCTTTCACTATTTTCAACAAACACCTGAGCGAGTCGAATTTCCAATGTGCATACATTCTACAATATATTATACATTCCCTACATGTATATGTTTTTCTTTTACAGTTAAAGGAGTACAAGGTCATTGGCAGATCTCTGCCATCTGACAAAAATAGAGCTCCACCACTCTATCAGATGAAAATATTTGCACAAGACAAATGTACAGCAAAATCAAGATTTTGGTACTTTGTTTCTCAGTTGAGAAAAATGAAGAAGATGAGTGGTGAAATCTTGTCTGTTCAACAGGTAAGAAAAAATTGTATTTTAGTTTCTCCTTTGCAAGGGTACCATCTTTTGGAGCCACTCATCAAACCTCTGCTTGTAACATGCAATTTCCCTTAGCTTACAAACTGAAATGTTTGATAAAGTTAGAAGAAATATGCTACATTAATACAACCAGTCGCCTTCCCTGCAGAATATCTCAGTGTGAAGTGAATTATGGATGTAACACACCATCATTGGAGAACTGAACGTAACCATTTAATATCTTGAAACCTTCAACTATGAAGTTTTCAGATCTTGGAGCAAGAATTTGACTGTCTCCACAGTCATTTTGGGTGGCATTTGTTAATTTGCACATATTAAATAATTGTCTTCATTATTGAATATCGAACAAGAAATTAGTGGTTCATGTATCTGAAAATGTGCCCTCAAGTTTCTGATATACAAGGGAACCTTAAATGAAATTAAAAATTCCAAGCATAACTTGATTAGTTCAATATAGCAGGAAAAAAAGAGAAAATCTATATTGAACCTTAGAACTTGACAAAATGAATAATGTTAAATGTTTTCACATGTTTAGAGAAGTCATGTTATTTGCTTTTCATAGAACATCCATCATGGTACATGCCTATCTAAATGATCGTTTGATGAATCAAGGCTAGGATACCTTTATATCTGACATCGCAAAAGATTATACTAAATATTGACTTCAGTGTTCCAGCTAGGATTTGAAAATAGAGGGGCGCGTTTTTAAAAAGGGCACTTTAGCGCGTTCTCACTGAAAAAAATCAAATACTTAATATTACCACATAAAGACATATTTCTTGATGCATGGTGGGTCTAAGATGAATTTGCAACGCGATGCACTGCGTTGTATTGTAGAATTATTTTTATTACACTTGTGAAATGAATTGTGCATGTCAGTTTAAAAACTTCACATAAATCTGCAATACAGTCAGGAACAATGCTTAACATTTTCTCTGAAGGCCAGCCTGGATCCAAAAGTTTTTTCAAGGGCCCTGTAGAATTTTTTTAGGCCTTACCAGGTTTGTTTTTACTGCAGGCACATACATATTAATAGTCTTGAATGTTCTTATATAAAAGCCAAAAATATATGTCTGAAATACCTTATACATGTAGCTTGTTTCTTATTATGATGGAAATAATAAAGGAATTAAATAAACATGAGTTTTTCAGAATTAAAATCCATTTAACCATGTATTTTCAGACTGGTGAACTTTATATATATTTGTAATATTATTGAAAAAAAAACAAAAAAAAAACAGCCCCCCTTTCCATACCCCTAGATGTAAATTATTTTAATAAAAAAAGTATTAATATCAGTTTCACCCCAAGAAATTATTATAATTTTTCATGAATGAATCTTAGCAGTTGTAATCAAAATGATTTCCAAAATGAAATTCCTACTGTCTATAAATAACAATGAAATGTAACTGTTTCCTGTTAATAAGGGGTTTCCCGAATTTTCCCGCCAAAAAGCACATGGCTTTCAACAATTGTAAACAAAGCATTCAATTTGTGATCATGGATTACAGTTTTAATTAATTTAATTTGGATATAGATATTCAACTTAAGGTACAGTCAAGCAATGTTTTTACTTTCTTCTGGATTAAAACTAGTTTGAAAGATCAGTTTAAAAAATAAAAACATCAAAACAAAAACGATCTGAATTGTGAATATTCAGTGACCCATAAATTTTTTGAACTCTGCTACGGAGGTCAAAGTTACAGCATGTTTCATGCATTTTGCGTGTTGACCTATTGGAATGATTCTTTTTAAATGACATAATAAATAACAAATACAATAGAAATGAACACCGTTCACATTTATTTTATAAATTATATTTTGCATCGTCAGGTGTTAAAATAATCAATTCATTTAACTTCGATGTTTGGTGCTTCAGGGATTAGACAGGGTCGTAAATTTCACCTGATTAAGTAATTGACTCTAATCAAATAGGTGATTATAATCAGGTAACAAGTGTCAACAATTTTAATCTGTTGTCTTAATGAAGTGTGTGTATAAAGAACTCAACAAAATGGCGACGATATGAGGAAAAAAGATTGTTTTTTAAACTTTTTTTCAAAAGGGCACAGAGGGGCGCAGGGGCGCTTAAAAAAGGCAGAGGGGCGCAAAATTTCGGGGGCGGGGCGCGGCGCCCCTCCATTTCATGCTAGCTGGAACACTGGACTTTAAAATCTTGATATTTTATAATCTGAAAAATAAAAATTTTATATTTTGCATTGTAATCCGTCACTATTATTACTGTTTGATAAGGCCAAAAAAAAAAAGATATGTGTTTCCGGTAACATCATTTTGAAAAAAAGGGTCGGTAGGTCGGAATTTTTTTTTTTTTTTTTTTTTTTTTTTTTTTGACATCGTAAATGAAATCCGGAAAATTATCATGTTTTTTCCAAGTCCGGATCCGTAATTAGTTTCAAAAACCGGAAGTGTGACATTTGCAATGTTTTTGAAGCACCTGCTGTGCAAATTTCTTGGATTTTAACCTATTTGGAATACCTTTTGACATTAATAAAATGTTTTACTGGCTTTCTATGCAAGAGAGAAAAAATATTATGTCATCTATCAGAAGCCTGTGTCAAAAACAGGGTCGGTTGATAATTTTTTTTTGTTTTTTTTTTGGAAGATCCAATAAAAAAGTTAGGGTCGGGGCTAAAAAACAGGGTCGGTCGGGTTACCGGAAACACGGATCTTTTTTTTCTCGGCCTAATCAACTTTGCTCAGGAAAAAATAATAATTTATGATATCAAAAGTGATAGTAAATTTTATATTCTGTTTTGTAGGTTTATGAAAAGAAGCCAGTTAAAGTAAAGAACATTGGTATCTGGTTGAGATATGTGTCCAGAAGTGGTATCCATAACATGTACAGAGAGTACAGAGATCTGACAGCAGCTGGTGCAGTAACACAATGTTGTAAGTCCATAATTTCCAAGTCCAAACATCAGATGCAATAAACACAGTGGATAAAGTTGAAAATTGCTCAGGCCATAAAAAAGAATAGGTTTGTTTGCCCAAACGCTACCTACCCAGAAAAAAGCTGCCTACTCAAATTCTTTTATTGTCCTGATTTGAAGAAGTTTTTTTTAATCAGATAGGCATGAAGACTAATAAACACCCGATATTTCAATTTCTCTTTTTGAAAAAAAGGAAGAAAATGCCTACCTACCTACCCACTGTCTCAGCCTTTGGGTAGGGTTTGTGCAAACCAAATTTTTTTTAATTGTGGCCTCAGGCCAAAATAAAAAGATTGTATGTTTGCCCAAAAGCGACCGACCCAAAATAAACCCGCCGACTCAAATTCTTTTTTTGACGTTTTTTGGAAGAATTTTTTTTTTTCGGATTTATTTTGGGTCCAAAACTTAATGTTTGTCGTCTTTGCGTTTGAAAGTAATTGTGAATAAGATTAAAAGAAAGCGCATAAGAGACGCAGTTAATCGATATTCGATGTTCTCTGTTTTTATCTTCTGATTTAACAAACATAAAGAAGTAAAACAAGTGAAGTGGCACAGTTTTTTTACGCTGTAGTTGTTTGTACTACCAAACTCTTACCTATATGCTCAATGTTAATTTCATCGTGTTATCGAATATCTGATAAGAATATTCAGGTAGATTTGTTCAAAACCATGCGCAATCGAATATTTTCAATGTTATTCTGACAGGAAATGGATCCGGAAGTTGCGAATTTACAATCTTGCAGGAAGATTTTGTTTTTACTGAATAAAAAGGAATTATTTCTTGATAAATTGTTAGCTCACCTGGCCCGAAGGGCCAAGTGAGCTTTTCTCATCACTTGGCGTCCGGCGTCCGTCGTCCGTCGTCCGTCGTCGTTAACTTTTACAAAAATCTTCTCCTCTGAAACTACTGGCCCAAATCAAACCAAACTTGGCCACAATCATCATTGGGGTATCTAGTTTAAAAAATGTGTGGCGTGACCCGGTCAACCAACCAAGATGGCCGCCACGGCTAAAAATAGAACATGGGGGTAAAATGCAGTTTTTGGCTTATAACTAAAAAACCAAAGCATTTAGAGCAAATCTGACATGGGGTAAATATGTTTATCAGGTCAAGATCTATCTGCCCTGAAATTTTCAGATGAATCGGTCAATCGGTTGTTGGGTTGCTGCCCCTGAATTGGTAATTTTGAGGAAATTTTGCTGTTTTTGGTTATTATCTTGAATATTATTATAGATAGAGATAAACTGTAAACAGCAATAATGTTCAGCAAAGTAAGATCTACAAATAAGTCAACATGACCAAAATGGTCAGTTGACCCGTTTAGGAGTTATTGCCCTTTATAGTCAATTTTTAACCATTTTTCGTTAATTAAAGTAATCTTTTACAAAAATCTTCTCCTCTGAAACTACTGGGCCAAATTAATCCAAACTTGGCCACAATCATCTTTGGGGTAGCTAGTTTAAAAAATGTGTGGCGTGACCTGGTCAACCAACCAAGATGGCCGCCACGGCTAAAAATAGAACAAAGGGGTAAAATGCAGTTTTTGGCTTATAACTCAAAAACCAAAGCATTTTGAGGAAATCTGACATGGGATAAAAATGTTTATCAGGTCAAGATCTATCTGCCCTGAAATTTTCAGATGAATCGGTCAATCGGTTGTTGGGTTGCTGCCCCTGAATTGGTAATTTTGAGGAAATTTTGCTGTTTTTGGTTATTATCTTGAATATTATTATAGATAGAGATAAACTGTAAACAGCAATAATGTTCAGCAAAGTAAGATCTACAAATAAGTCAACATGACCAAAATGGTCAGTTGACCCGTTTAGGAGTTATTGCCCTTTATAGTCAATTTTTAACCATTTTTCGTAAATAAAAGTAATCTTTTACAAAAATCTTCTCCTCTGAAACTACTGGGCCAAATTAATCCAAACTTGGCCACAATCATCTTTGGGGTATCTAGATTAAAAAATGTGTGGCGTGACCTGGTCAACCAACCAAGATGGCCGCCACGGCTAAAAATAGAACATAGGGGTAAAATGCAGTTTTTGGCTTATAACTCAAAAACCAAAGCATTTGGAGGAAATCTGACATGGGATAAAAATGTTTATCAGGTCAAGATCTATCTGCCCTGAAATTTTCAGATGAATCGGTCAATCGGTTGTTGGGTTGCTGCCCCTGAATTGGTAATTTTGAGGAAATTTTGCTGTTTTTGGTTATTATCTGGAATATTATTATAGATAGAGATAAATTGTAAACAGCAATAATGTTCAGCAAAGTAAGATCTACAAATAAGTCAACATGACCAAAATGGTCAGTTGACCCCTTTAGGAGTTATTGCCCTTTATAGTCAATCTTTAACCATTTTTCATAAATCTAAGTAATCTTTTACAAAATCTCCACTGAAACTACTAGGCCACAATCATCTTTGGGGTATCTAGTTTGAAAAATGTGTCCGATGACCTGGCCATTCAACCAAGATGGCCGCCACGGCTAAAAATAGAACATGGGGGTAAAATGCAGTTTTTGGCTTATAACTATGAAACCAAAGCATCTAGAGCAAATCTGACAAGAAGTTAAATTGTTAATCAAGTCAATATCTATCTGCCCTGAATTTTTCAGATGAATTGGACAACTGGTTGTTGGGTTGCTGCCCTCCAATTGGTAATTTTTAAAGAAATTTTGCCGTTTTTGGTTATCTTGAATACTATTATAGATAGCGATAAACTGTAAACAGCAATAATGTTCAGCAAAGTAAGATCTACAAATAAGTCAACATGACCTAAATGGTCAATTGACCCCTTAAGGAGTTATTGTCCTTTATAGTCAATTTTTAACAATTTTCATTAATTTGGTAAATTTATGTAAATTTTTACCAAATATAGTTCTCTGTTACTAATGGGCAAAGTTCATTATAGATATAATTGTAAGAAGCAAAATCGTTCAGTAAAGTAAGAACTTCAAACACATCACCATCACCAAAATAGAATTTTGTCATGAATCCATTTGTGTCCTTTGTTTCAAATATGCACATAGACCAAGGTGAGCGACACAGGCTCTTTAGAGCCTCTAGTTGTCTTTAATTATAATCTTCCTTTATCATGTAAATTAGATGCCCTTTTATTCAAATAGTTCAAATTTACAAGTCTCATTAGACAGTCAGTACGTTGCTGTTTGGGAGAATTTGATAAAACTATAATGGCTCACAGAATCAGAAATATAATCTTAACTGAATGTAACTCCTTCTGAATAATTTATTGCAATATAAATATAAATCCCTTTTGACAAGAGAAATCTGACTTTTGTCAGAAATATTTTTATACAATTTGTGAGAAAGCCCCTAGAACCATGACCTAAAAATAAAATCTTCAGAAAACGTTAACTTTGTGCAATTACATTTTATCAATAATGATTATTTTCAAAAATTTAAACTTGATTATTTAAAGAAATAAAATTATAACAAATACGTTTTTAGTTTGGAGATTCTACAGAACATGCTTTGATCTATTTATAGCCAAATTGGTTTACCTGTGTGATAATGTAAAATATAAATTTGTTTTCAAAACATAAACTAGAGGCTCTAAAGAGCCTGTGTCGCTCACCTTGGTCTATGTGCATATTAAACAAAGGACACAAATGGATTCATGACAAAATTGTATTTTGGTGATGGTGATGTGTTTGAAGTTCTTACTTTACTGAACGATTTTGCTTCTTACAATTATATCTATAATGAACTTTGCCCATTAGTAACAGAGAACTATATTTGGTAAAAATTTACATATATATTTACCAAATCAATGAAAATTGTTAAAAATTGACTATAAAGGGCAATAACTCCTTAAGGGGTCAATTGACCATTTAGGTCATGTTGACTTATTTGTAGATCTTACTTTGCTGAACATTATTGCTGTTTACAGTTTATCGCTATCTATAATAGTATTCAAGATAACCAAAAACGGCAAAATTTCTTTAAAAATTACCAATTGGAGGGCAGCAACCCAACAACCAGTTGTCCAATTCATCTGAAAAATTCAGGGCAGATAGATATTGACTTGATTAACAATTTAACTTCTTGTCAGATTTGCTCTAGATGCTTTGAATTCATAGTTATAAGCCAAAAACTGCATTTTACCCCTATGTTCTATTTTTAGCCGTGGCGGCCATCTTGGTTGAATGGCCAGGTCATCGGACACATTTTTCAAACTAGATACCCCAAAGATGATTGTGGCCTAGTAGTTTCAGTGGAGATTTTGTAAAAGATTACTTTGATTTATGAAAAATGGTTAAAGATTGACTATAAAGGGCAATAACTCCTAAAGGGGTCAACTGACCATTTTGGTCATGTTGACTTATTTGTAGATCTTACTTTGCTGAACATTATTGCTGTTTACAATTTATCTCTATCTATAATAATATTCAAGATAATAACTAAAAACAGCAAAATTTCCTCAAAATTACCAATTCAGGGGCAGCAACCCAACAACCGATTGACCGATTCATCTGAAAATTTCAGGGCAGATAGATCTTGACCTGATAAACATTTTTATCCCATGTCAGATTTCCTCAAAATGCTTTGGTTTTTGAGTTATAAGCCAAAAACTGCATTTTACCCCTATGTTCTATTTTTAGCCGTGGCGGCCATCTTGGTTGGTTGACCAGGTCACGCCACACATTTTTTAAACTAGATACCCCAAAGATGATTGTGGCCAAGTTTGGATTAATTTGGCCCAGTAGTTTCAGAGGAGAAGATTTTTGTAAAAGATTAATTTAATTTATGAAAAATGGTTAAAATTGACTATAAAGGGCAATAACTCCTAAACGGGTCAACTGACCATTTTGGTCATGTTGACTTATTTGTAGATCTTACTTTGCTGAACATTATTGCTGTTTACAGTTTATCTCTATCTATAATAATATTCAAGATAATAACCAAAAACAGCAAAATTTCCTCAAAATTACCAATTCAGGGGCAGCAACCCAACAACCGATTGACTGATTCATCTGAAAATTTCAGGGCAGATAGATCTTGACCTGATAAAGATTTTTATCCCGTCAGATTTCCTCAAAATGCTTTGGTTTTTGAGTTATAAGCCAAAAACTGCATTTTACCCCTTTGTTCTATTTTTAGCCGTGGCGGCCATCTTGGTTGGTTGACCAGGTCACGCCACACATTTTTTAAACTAGATACCCCAAAGATGATTGTGGCCAAGTTTGGATTAATTTGGCCCAGTAGTTTCAGAGGAGAAGATTTTTGTAAAAGATTACTTTAATTAACGAAAAATGGTTAAAAATTGACTATAAAGGGCAATAACTCCTAAACGGGTCAACTGACCGTTTTGGTCATGTTGACTTATTTGTAGATCTTACTTTGCTGAACATTATTGCTGTTTACAGTTTATCTCTATCTATAATAATATTCAAGATAATAACCAAAAACAGCAAAATTTCCTCAAAATTACCAATTCAGGGGCAGCAACCCAACAACCGATTGACCGATTCATCTGAAAATTTCAGGGCAGATAGATCTTGACCTGATAAACATTTTTACCCCATGTCAGATTTGCTCTAAATGCTTTGGTTTTTGAGTTGTAAGCCAAAAACTGCATTTTACCCCTATGTTCTATTTTTAGCCGTGGCGGCCATCTTGGTTGGTTGACCGGGTCACGCCACACATTTTTTAAACTAGATACCCCAATGATGATTGTGGCCAAGTTTGGTTTGATTTGGCCCAGTAGTTTCAGAGGAGAAGATTTTTGTAAAAGTTAACGACGACGACGACGGACGACGACGGACGACGGACGCCGGACGCCAAGTGATGAGAAAAGCTCACTTGGCCCTTCGGGCCAGGTGAGCTAAAAAGACACAAACTAAGGATGGTAGATAATAATTCATATGAATATTTTAGGACATTTAATCTATTTTAATAGAAATAGGATTTAAAAACCGCAAACAAATTTAATCATTACATAATCAGCTGATATTTTTTTTACACAAACATCGTGTTGATGGAACTGTTGAAAATCACTTCACAAATCCAACAGCCCTTTCACACAGTTAGCAATTGTCAGGGTTATAAACATCTCAGGTTACAATTCATATAGTAGACTAATTTATTTATGAGGTTTTAAATTCATGGCTTTTGGTTGTCTCTACAAAGGTTTGACAGAGAAAAAAAAGATATACTGTTTTAAGATCTTTTAATATTTTCAAAAAAGAATTTGCCTACCTACCTACCCACACCCAGTCATCATGGGTCGGGTTTGGGCAAACTGAAATATTTTTAATTGTGGCCTCATGTAGGAATATTTTAATGCCAAAAGGTAGTCTTTGGGGCAAGTTCATTAATCAGAATTAGAAGTATAAAATAATAGTACACACAGGCATAAGTTAATGCCATAAGAAAGTGCCCATAGAGAATTTAGTTGAAATTGGTCTTGTACAATTTTATAAAAGCCAAAAGAAAGCAAGATATATTTTATTTTAACCGTAAATACTGAATACTGTACACTTTTTATAAGAGGTCTCTTGTGGTAAAAAGAATACAAAAAAACAATAGAATATTTTGCTTGAATATTGTGATGTACTTTAAATTCAGAAATTATTGTGTGCATTTATTATTGCGATTTTGAGAAAAGTCATGCTTAATTCAGTTAAAATATTACAAAATGCGAGTTTTAATTATTGCGTTTACAGCTATGTTGTATTATTCGCAATAATAAAAACCTGGCAATAATTTCTGACTTTACAGTAAATAAAACAAACTTCATTTGATTACAGATCGTGACATGGGAGCCAGACATAGAGCTAGAGCCTCAACAATACAGATCATTAAAGTTGAAGAAGTAGCTGCTTCCAAATGTAGAAGAAATAATGTCAAGCAATTTCATGTATGTGAAGTATCAATGTCCATTCTACTTCCTCTCTCCAAAAGTTTATGAAACACAAAAATATGTCACAGAAAGCAATAATTACATGTACAGTAGATCATATTTTCAGGTGAAATATCTTGATCTGATCAATCATAAATACACTATCCTTGCACGTTCCCTTGACTTACTGACATATTGTTAGATAAAGCCAGAAGTAATGTGCTACATTAATAAAACCAGTCGCCTTCCCTGAGTATCTAGTATCAGTGTGAAGTGAATAATGGATGTCACAATTCCCCCAAAAATATGACTTTTGTTGTTTAACCACTAGTATAACTTACTGTTTGCTGTTTAATATATAGATAATGTGATTGTTCACTGTTCAAAATAGGTTTGGAATCTTTTTCTTTTATTGTAATAAACTTAATCAACACTACAGACCATAGGTTTTAATAAGAGGTTAGAAGTGTCCATCTTACGAACCTTTTAAGATATAGATATTAAGTATATTTGTTCCACACAGGTCTGTACAAGTTTTGATTGTCACGCTGTCTGTTCATTTATTTTGATACTTCATCAATCTCTAATAGGACATACCATTTTAGTATTAATCTTGGATTGTTTATATTATTATTAAAGATCAGTTTTGAGCAAGTTTAAAGGAGGGCTCCTTAGTTTTAAATCTGACTAGTTAGTTGTGTCAAGTGTGCTAGGCATGATGTAAAATTGCATCAGTACATTAACAATGATTAAACCATTTTGATTTTGATTTCTTGATCAGGTGAGTATGAATGATACAAAACTAGTCGCCTTCCCTGTCTACCTAATGTCAGTGTGAAGTGAATTATGGATGTTACAGATCAGTAATTTAATGTACAGTACACTGTAAAGGCTCCTGACTTATCGGTGGAAATACAGAAATATGTTTAATTATCAGAAATTATTTCAGTCCTACAATTTGCTGCTACTTTATGTGATAGTTATCTATGACAAGACAATGATATCAATTCAAATTATTGAAATTGCACTGAACATTTTTTTTGGATAAAGATTGTTCTTACTATTCAGGGGTTTCATTATCTTTCATGTTGACTGGTACTTTCCACATTTCTAGGAGGTACTTTTCAATTTATTCCATGAATATCTTATATAAAAATTCCTACATTTAGGCGGTACTTGTCAATAGCATAGGAGGGTAAAAGTACCGGGTACCGCCTCCTAATGAATGGCATGACTATTCAAATTATCCAGTTTGCACTAAGAGAGGTTGATATTTTCACTGTATGGTACTTGCACGTTCCCTTGACTTGCTGACACATTGTTAGATAAAGCCAGAAGTAATGTGCTACATAAATAAAACCAGTCGCCTTCCCTGTCTATCTTATGTCAGTGTGAAGTGAATTATGGATGTTACAGATCAGAAGTTGAATGTATAAAGTACTTTGTACTATAGATACAATAATTGGTTGGAGGCCCTGCCTTTAACAGTGGAAAGAAACTCCCTAAAAAAGTTCCTTTGCTCAACAGAAGTATTTTAAGTTCCATAACTTGCTGCTTGAAGTCAGATAATGCTTAATATGATTGTTTCCTATGACAAGAGGGTATGTTCAAAAATAGATATGGATTGTCTTCCTTTTTGTTCATCAACAGTACAAGTTTTAATATTCAAATTTTGGTATAATTGATTTTAAATTTTCAAATCTGCATAGATAAATTGTTTCCAAGGCTTAGAATTTTAGTCTTTGTTGTTTTTGTTTGCTCATGTAACAAAAACACTAAATGGCAGGACAGTCAAGTCAATTATAACATCAAAATTGAAAAATAATTTCCTCCCTTCCCACCCTTGTTGAAAAGAATTCACAAGTCCTATCCAATATGTTTTGTTTTTGTAAAGAATTTGTCAATTGTCCTAGTTTTAGTTTATTGTTTGATTTTGGCAGTGGCCTTGAACCTTATCAGTGCAAAGAAAATATTTCAATACATTTGCATGTTCCCTTGACTTGCTGACACATTGTTAGATAAAGCCAGAAGTAATGTGCTACATAAATAAAACCAGTCGCCTTCCCTGTCTATCTAATGTCAGTGTGAAGTGAATTATGGATGTTACAGATCAGAAGTGAAATGCATAAATTATAATGGACAGTAAGATACAGAACATGAAACAACAATTGAGAAACTTTTAAAAAAAAATTGCTTTCATCAGATTTATTTTCTGTTGTATAACTGGCAGATTGGTGTTTTAAAAAGAAGAATACTGTTCTCTGTTACAAGTTACAGGTTCAAAATAGTTTAAAATCTCCTCGATTATTGTCAAACTTAATGGACGTTAGAATAAGTGGTTAACAGTCTTTCTTTTTTTTGTCTCTCTATGCTTTGTACAGTAAACAACAGTACTGGGCACATTTTGGACAAGGTAAATGTCCTGCAATGAGTTTGAGATCTTAAATAGTTCTTATAGTCTACTATATGTCGTTTCCATTTCACAAAGTCAGTTATCAAAATATTGTTCTTTGTCATGTAAAAAATAACAAAAAACTTCCCATTTCCCATCTTCACCGAAAAATTTGTTCTACTCCATAAATTTTGTTCTTTGAATTGATCATGAAGAGCTTATATTCAATGATTGTTTCAGATTCAATTGCAGTTTTAATTAGTTGACATGTTTAATAAGTGGAATTGAACCACACAAGAGGATTTCAATACATTTGCACGTTCCCTTGACTTGCTGACACATTGTTAGATAAAGCCAGAAGTAATGTGCTACATTAATAAAACCAGTCGCCTTCCCTGTCTACCTAATGTCAGTGTGAAGTGAATTATGGATGTTACAGATCAGTAATTTAATGTACAGTACACTGTAAAGGCTCCTAACTTATCAGTGGAAATACAGAAATTTGTTTAATTATCAGATATTATTTCAGTCCTACAATTTGCTGCTACTTTATGTGATAGTTATCTATGACAAGACAATGATATCAATTCAATTTATTGAAATTGCGCTGTACATTTTGTTTGATAAAGATTGTTCTTACTATTCAAATCATCCAGTTTGCACTTAGAGAGGTTGATATTTTCACTGTACGGTACTTGCACGTTCCCTTGACTTGCTGACACATTGTTAGATAAAGCCAGAAGTAATGTGCTACATTAATAAAACCAGTCGCCTTCCCTGTCTATCTTATGTCAGTGTGAAGTGAATTATGGATGTTACAGGCTCTAGATACAGAAAAATATATGGGTTAAACACTGAATATGTACTATATACATTTGTAACAAGATAACTGCAACTTTACCCAAGGTCATTAGCAAGGATCTGAAATTATTCACAGTTTTGATTGATCAGTCAGTCTAAAATAACAGTTCTGCTGTGTAACTTGATAGCTTGTTGAATAATGCATATTAATAGCTGGTTGTATTTTTTTTTTCAGAACTCAAAGATTAGATTCCCACTGACACACAGAATTCACAGAAGACTGAATCGTCCAAGATTCACGACAAGCAGACCTCATACAACTTTCTGAGGTGGACAATGTACTATTGTACACAAATAAAAAAAAACTTTAAAAAAAAATCATTTGTTATTGATGTGTAGAGTATTTACAGTGAAGGATGTATGAAGAGAGATTGCATTGTCACATACATGGTACATAAGGAATGCACATCATTAATAAAACTACTGAAATAGGATGTCAAACACCAATTAATTGCCATTATGATGGAAGCGGGCATATTGATTTATCCTTGTCTGTTGAAGTAATTGTACAAAAAATGAAGATGTGTGTGTCAACTCACAAATCTGCATGTATTGAATTGATTCAATATCAATTATATATTTTCAAGTTTTTAACTATCTTACATGGTTTAAAACACAAATTTCAATAGGAACTTCTGAAAATTTTGTCAAGAAATTTAAATATGGAACAGATTGACAATTTATTATTGATACTTTACATGCAGTTTTGAAAGTTGATTCATGCATTTTCAACTATACAGGAGATAATTTTTCTACAGGTGAATAATTCGTTTAACCCTCAGTGTATAAACTGAACTAACAACAATATCTATTGTATTCTTTCAATGGGAAAGAACATTGTCCAACATTATGCCACGTCAGTAAAGCTAGTCAACTGGGGAAATGTTTTGTTTCCATTGCAATAAAAGAGAGAGGAATGATACCAAAGGGATATGTTAGGTTCAAAACAAACCATGACAACAAAAAAAGAAATAATTAACAACAGTACACAAAACACTAAATAGATTACCAAAACTTAGCAACCAGAGTTTGCGAAAAGTGTCAGTCCTCAGGATTTTACCACTAAAATTTTGCATAGGACTGACACAATTTTAGTATTTTTCAATAGAATTAAGTGAGGACAGTAGATTTTCTTCAAGGACCACCAGGGAAAAAAGATTTCGCAAACTCTGAGCAAAACGAACCGAGCCAAAAATTGTTGGGAGGCTCTTGAAAGGATAAGCTGATCTATTTCACATGCTACATCTGTTGTCAGTGAACCAAATGTTGCTAGGCACATGTCCTATCTCTATGACAAATATGTTTGTCCTGCAGAATAAAAAAGACCAATGTGAGTTTATGCCATCACTTTTCATCTGTCCTTATTTCAACAAAAGATGAACTGGATATTCCTTCACTGTTCTGGATAATTAAATAATATAAAATATTAGATTTCTGGAAATTGCTCAAAGGAACTCATTTCAAAGCATGGGCTTCAGAATGCAGAACCGTAGCTTAGCAACATTTGACTTTGCTATCCTTGACCAGGAACATAAATGAGATATACTGTTCCCAGACTTGACATATCTATGATAACTTTATTCACATGCACTGGGTTGAAGACACTGCTGGTGGAGTTTTCTCCCTGAAGATATCCCAATCCAGTGGTTGATATGAAAAAAATTTGCAGTGTTCATCCATCAGTCCCGGAAATCAGTTTTTCATGCTTGAAAATATTGATTTGAAAGTTGGTGTTTTGTTTTATCATAAGTTACAGATCAAGTTCGAATTTTGTGCAGAGTTATCAAGTTTGAATTTTGTTCTGGTCTGATAGTTTTGTGCAGAGTTGTGGTCCTTTGACTTGGGGAAATTCACTAAAATAATCCATCTCCACATTTTTTTGGGTCAATCTTGAAAATATTGATTTGATAATTAGGGCCCCGCCAAAGGCGGGTCGCCCTATAGTGATCAGTCTGTCCGTCCGTAACACTTTAACTTTGTGTCCGCTCCATATCTAGAGAACCATTATGATTTCATACTTTATACTTTACATGTTTATTAACCACCACCAGAGGGCGTGTCATGATGTATGTACAACTTCCTAGGTCAAAGGTCAAGGTCTAAAAACTTGGGTTTCAGTTGACAACCCTGTGTCCTGTTGTGAAGATCGTGTCCACACTATATCTTGAGAACCGTTATGATTTCAAAGTTTATACTTGACATGTATATGAACCAACACCAGAGGGTGTGTCATAACTTATGAACGACTGCCTAGGGCAAAGTTCAAGGTCAAAAACTTTGGTTTCAGTTGACAACCCCATGTCCTATGGTAAAGATTGTGTCCGCTCTATATCTTGAGAACCGTTATCATTTTAAAGTTTATACCTGAAATGTATATAAACCAATAACAGAGGGTATGTCATAATTTATGTACAACTTCCTAGGTCAAAGGTCAAGGTCAAAAACTGGTTTCAGTTGACAACCCCATGTCCTATGGTAAAGATCGTGTCCGCTCTATATCTTGAGAACCGTTATCATTTCAAAGTTTATACTTGACATGTATATAAACCAACACCAAAGGGTGTGTCATAATTTATTTACAACTTCCTAGGTCAAAGGTCAAGGTCAAAAACTTTGATTTGATTTCAGTTCACAAACCCATGTCCTATGGTAAAGATACAATTTTTTAATGCACATTATTCACAGCGGGGCCCACAGAGATGGCTCCCATCTCAATTATAGTTGGTATAAAGTTTTATCATGACAAGTTTAAGTTTTAAATTTGTTCCATATGACGATTTTGTGCAGAGTTGTGGTCCCTTGGTCTTGTAAAATTCACTAAAATGTTTCGGTTTTCTGCAATTTTTTTCGTCATGCTTGAAGATGTTGATTTGATAATCGACATTGTATTATTTTTTTTTATCATGACCAGTAACATATCTAGTTCGAATTTTGTTTCAGTATGATTTTGTGTTGAGTTATGGTCCTTGGAAATTCACACAATAATCAGTTAATTGAACCTTTTTAGAACACTTGGCCCTTTTCTCATCAATGTGCGTCCGTCGTCGTTTACTTTTACACAAATCTTCTCTGGAACTACTTGGCCACAATCATCATTGGGGTAAAAAAATGTTTCCGATGAACTGGCCAACCAACCAAGATGGCCGCCATGGCTAAAAATAGGACATACGGATAAAATGTAGATTTTGGCTTATATCTTTGAAATTAAAGCATTTAGGGCAATTCTGACATGGGGTAAAATTGTTAAACCGGTCAGGATGTATCTGCCCTGAAATTTTCAGATGATTCGGAGAACCAGTTGGGTTGCTGCCTCTAAATTGGTAATTTAAAGGAAATTTTGCCGTTTTTGTCGAGCCTGCAACTTTTGTTGCAGAAAGCTCGACATAGGGATAGTGATCCGGCGGCGGCGTTAGCTAACTTCTTAAAAGCTTTATATTTTGGAAGGTGTAAGACCTGGATGCTTCATACTTTGTATATAGATGCCTCATGTTACGAAGTTTCTGTCAGTCACATGTCCAATGTCCTTGACCTCATTTTCATGGTTCAGTGACCACTTGAAAAAAAAGTTCAATTTTTTTGTAATGTTGAATTCTCTCTTATAAGTAATAGGATAACTATATTTGCTATGTGCGTACCAAGATTCTCATGTCTGTCAGACAGTTTTCACTTGACCTCGACCTCATTTCATGGATCGGTGAACAAGGTTGAGTTTTGGTGGTCAAGTCCATATCTCAGATACTACAAGCAATAGGGCTAGTATATTCAGTGTATGGAAGGACTGTAAAGTGTACATGTCCAACTGGCAGGTGTCATCTGACCTTGACCTCATTTTCATGGTTCAGTGGTTATAGTTAAATTTTTGTGTTTTGGTCTGTTTTTCTCATACTATATGCAATAGGTCTACTATATTTGTTGTATGGAACGATTGTAAGGTGTGCATGTCTAGCTGGCAGATGTCATGTGACCTTGACCTCATTTTCATGGTTCAGTGGTCAAAGTTAAATTTTTGAGTTTTGGTCCTTTTATCTAATACTATATGCCATAGGTCAACTATATTTGGTGTATGGAAATATTTCATGATCTTTATGTCAGTCGCACAAGTTTTATTTGACCGTGACCTCATTTTCACGGTTCAATGCACAGTGTTAAGTTTTTGTGTTATGGTCTATTTTTCTTAAACTATAAGTAATAGGTCAACTATATATGTTGTATAGAAGCATTGTTAGCTGTACATGTCTGCCTGGCATGGTTCATCTGACCTTAACCTCATTTTCAAGGTTCATTGGTCTATGTTTAGTTATCTTGGTTAATGTTAAGTTTATGTGACAGTTGTTATAAAGATTAGCTTATACTAAGGACTACCAACATAATATCAATGATTAGTATAGAAGGCGAGACATTTCAGCGTGTGCACTCTTGTTGGTTTTTATCTTGAATATTATTATAGATAGAGATACACTGTAAACAGCAATAATGTTCAGCAAAGTAAAATCTACAAATAAGTCAACATAACCAAAATGGTCAGTTGACCCCTTAAGGAGTTATTGCCCTTTATAGTCAATTCATAACATTTTTTTGTAAATTTTTGTAACCTTTTACAAAAATTTTCTCCTGAGACAAATTTAATCAAACTTATCCACAATCATCATAAGGGTATCTAGTTTGAAAATGTGTCCGATGACCCCGCCCCTGAATCAAGATGGCCGACATGGCTAAACATAGAACATGTGGTAAAATGCAGTTTTTGGGTCATATCTCTGAAACCAAAGCATTTGCAGAAACCGGGCTGTGGATACAATTGTTCAGTAGGTCAAGATCTTTTAGAATTTTTAGATCAATCTGGTATTTTGTTGATAGGCTGCTACCCCTGAATTAGTAATTTTAAGAACATTTTGCAGCTTTTTGTTATTATCTTGAGTATTATTATAGATAGATTTAAACTGTAAATAGCAATAATGTACAGCAAAGTACGAGCTACAAACAAGTCAACTTGACCAAAGTGGTTAATTGACCCCTGAAGGAGTTATTGTCCTTTATAGTCAATTTTTAACAATTTTCATAAATTTTGTTTATTTTTACAAAATATTTTACACTGTCACTTCTGGGACAATTTCATTATAGAAAGAGATAATTGTAAGCAGCTAGTTTGTTCAATAAAGTAAGATCTACAAACACATCACCAACACCAAAACACATTTTTGGAACCGGTGAAAATCCGAGTATATAACGACGCCAAGAGAGTTTCATATCGCCAAACAGGAAACAATTTACAAACTATTCAAGTTGGAGATGTAGTGCAAGTCCAAGATGATAAATTACCGAAAAAACCGATGTAACATTGCCGTTGTTGATGAATTGATCACCGGAAACGATGGTTTTACACGAGGATGAGCAGCTATATAATACGAACTAGTGCAGGACGTACATCACGTCCTATATTAAAACTGCACCCGCTCGAAATCCGTAGAAGACAAAAATGATGATACTTCAACAGAGAGATTGACAAGAGTTCTACCAAAACTAGAGGCATCTGTCCGAGCTCGAGAGAACATCAAGAAATGGACTAGCCAAAAGTGAACTGATAGCTGACAATTTTATTTGAATAGACTTTGTTAAAAGTGAAAAATTAATTTAGTGAATTATTTAAATTTGTTTTAGAAAGACAATTAATTATTTGATTTTCAGTAATATCTATTCGATTGACATTTAAAGTACTTGATATTTTTTTTATATTTTAACTTTTGCCGGCCCCGAGAATGTCGGGAATTTAGCGCGAATATATACATGTTAACATTGCTACCTGACTTATGTATGGTCTTGTACTCTCAATTATAAATAACTATTTACAAAACTTCGAATATTTCGAATTACATTTGTACTAAGGATCGTCTACTCAAGGAATAGATTACCTTAGCTGCATGTGACAAAATCTTTTAGAATTAAGGATTCTCAATGTTCAGCTTTGTACTCATTTAGCAATTAATCTTTTTATAACTTGAGCGTCGCTGGTGAGTTTTGTAGACAGAACGGCATGCGTTGTATAAAGTATTACTCCTGATATTTGATGAGTTTGTTTACAATTGTATTGCTATCAGCATTCTTACCTCAGAGAGGCAATGGGTTCGATCATCAACTGGTCAAGCAAAATACATTGATATTGACATTTAGTGGTTAATTAATGCTATTGAAGCAAGCTTCAATAAGAAATATGAGCAAACACTTGGCGGATCCAGTAATTTTCATAAGGGGCCAAATGACTGCCTAAGAGGGGACCCGCTCCAGTCATGCTTCAGTGATTCCCTATATAATCAACATTTTTTTCCCACAAAATTTGGGGCACGGGCCCCCTAAAAAACCCTATAAATCCGCCTCTGCCCGGTCAATATCTAAATGTTTTGCTATAATCAAGGCATGTGACGTCTTTTACCTTTTAGGCATCTATCCTATCGAACAGGAAATAAAAGGTACGACCGATACAGTCAAGTCTTTCTTTATATCGCAACTTGCAATTCAAAATGGACCATGTAGGTAAATTGAGAACTAAACCTTACCAAATTGTGAACTTTTCGATTCTCCCACAGCACTTTTATATGGACAATTTTCGTCCCGATCCGATTGATAGTCATACGATATTGAAGAGCTTGCAAATTCTATCAAAAATTCCTTGATTAAGGGTTTCTGCCAACATGGAAGCTATTGATTTAACAGCTTTTTGTTAGGTCTAATTCACCTTTTCGTAAAACCCGATACAGGAACTGCCAGTTCGGTCACAGTCGTTACTGTCATTTTTGTAAAGTGGCTTCGTCTAATTTATTTGTTTTAGCGGTTTTGTAATGAGGGATAACAAAAAAAATCAGTTACTGGTTCATGGACAATAAATGGTTCGCATAAAATAATTTTATCATAAGTGCATGTATGGATGTGTACGAAATGCATGGTAGCACAAGGTTCCATACCACAATAGGAAGTTTGGATTGATTTTGGAAGTATTGTCTTAGCTGTTCTGTAATTAGAGGCCATAACAATTATTTGACTGGTTTGAAGGCAATAACTTGAGGATAAGAGATAATGCTCGCGGGTAAAATTTTTAGCACATGCCCATAGTTCGGAATGTCTGTCTGACAGGATTCATATGACCATGAAGTTTTATGCAGTTTGGTCTGGTTTTATCAGGTAATACAATCCAAATGGGCACTATATTTGTTGTTTTTTTTAAAGATTATTGAAAGATGTTCATGTCTGGCATGGTTCATTTGACCTTGACCTCCTTGTAATAGATTATTGATAATATCAATGTTACATTACCCGACTTACACAGGAAAATCTTAGTACCTCAATGTAACAATTTCAATATCTGACGAGACTAAGGAATACAGCATATGTGATGCTTCCGACTTTTGTTCTCCTCACTGTTGTTATTTTTTAGTTTAGGGGCGACAATTTGATATTCTAGAGGAACCAGAAAGTTTTTTTGCGGAATTATATATTCATTTAGATTTGTTGCTACGCGTGCTTATTTAAATTACTGTTGAACAAAACACAATCCTTTTCAGAAATGTACATAGTTATATACGTCATACGAAAAGATTCTTTGATTAATATTGCTGTATCTTAATGTGTACTCGTATCCAACTGTTATACTGTTTAAACATAACATATCTATTGTATATATTTTTCATATTGTACTGAAATATATATTAATTGCTGTCATCTTGAAATTTTGTATATTGTACTTTTATGGAGAGGATTATCTGAAGTTGTTATAACTTGTATCCAATCCTATTGAATTTGTATATTTAGACAATAAAAAATGTTTAAACTAAGCTTATTTATTTTCACTTTTGTCTTTTTTCTGCATTTTGATATGTAAAATATTCAAGTCTGAGGCAAAGATATTCATGATGGAAATGCTCCTCCCCAAATCAAACAAATGAAAAAAGCAAAGAGTTGGGCATAATAAAAAGATACACTAGAATCTGTTTAAAGCATACACAATACAAAATGATGATGTAGATAATTGTATCGATATGTAGTATGCACATAATCATTGTATTTTTAACAAGTAGAAACCTCTTTTGATTCTCTAATAAATTCAAATCCATTACAAAATCCTCTAGGTTAATAAAATTCATATGAAAAAATTGCGAAAGGCCTATGTGCACAAAAGCAAACGTGTCAAAATTTTGATATATTAATGAGTTATCAAATATATTATCTAATAGCGAAAACAATATCCAAAGATTAATAAATTGCTGAGTAAGCTAACTATTGATAGATGATGATCAAGGGTATCTTTTTTATCAGCATGCGATCGGCAGGTGAACAGATGTACTTTTGACTTCGCCACTTGTCTCATATTTTGACTCAAATTGCGTCATGTATAATTAGTAATGACTGATTTTTGTTTGGGTTTTTCTGTGTGAAAGTGTTTTGTTTTGCAAAAAATGCATGGATCGAATTTCATACGTGCAGCACACATCTCAACGGTTCATTGATGACGAACCATAACATTTGAAAAACCTTAATTCCTGTCAGTTGGATTTTGCAGAACAACGAATATAAAAACCATGAAAAGTAAGTTAAATTAAATGTTTTTCATAAATTATCGTTTAGGTAGCGTCTTAGAATGTATTTTTACAGGCGTGGGTAAAATGCATAGTAGAGTGATACTTTAAGTGCCACGTTGGCATCGCTCTGTAACACGTAATCTACTTTTATTAAAGACTGTAAATAAGAGCAAGGAAACCTTCAAAAAAGGAATATAAGGTGAATATTTTTACAAAAACAAACTAAAAAAGCTTTCCCACCGAAATGAAATGAAAGAAATTGGATGTAATGTGTTCATGATACATGTGATAAAAACGAAGAGAAAAAGACACACTGGGCAACTTACAGGTCTTTACAATATACAAACGTGACTGCGACCAGCACAATTCTTATAGTTCAAATATGCTACATAACGGAATATCCCAATCCGGAATTCACTAGCATGCACGAACCTTTTTTTCAACATGAAAATGCAAACCCCCGTTAATATGGTGTTACAAGTTTGTGATGTTTAAGATAAGATAAGATAAGAAATTTTATTTCAAGTCGGGTTACATTAAATACAAACATAAGCTCTGTAGAGCTTTTTGCCGACATTAATAACAATAACAACACACATATTAAGATACATAAAACACACATATGAGACATACAAATTGTGATAGCTATATTGCTAGTAAAAAGTTCATAAATAAAAAGCATAGCACATGCAAGCAAAGCACTAAAACTGAAACATAAGCACATGCAAAGCAGAATGAAATAAATAAAGCAAACTAATTTCTATAAGCTACATGGAACAAACATTTAACACAAAATAAAATAAAGGTATTAAGATCTGCAGGAGCCACACCTGCATGAGTTGCCATTCCAGTTGTTGATCATACTTTTAAACTGGTTTAGGCTTGTCTGTGCACGGATCGTGTCAGGCAACTCATTCCATAGTGTAGCTCCAGCATATCTTAATGAATGAAGGCCAAAATGTGTGGTTCTCACCTGTGGAATTTCAACAGTTTGTTGTTTTCTAAAAGTATAAGATACATTTTTAAAATTAATGATATCATGGAGATACACCGGTGATTCTTTATGTAATATTTTAAAAGTTTCTATTGCCATCATTCTTAGGCGTCTTATTTTTAAAGAAGGTAAACCAGATTTTAACAACAGAGTTTCATAATCACTATCAAAATCTTCATATATGAACCTCAAGGCACGTTCTTGTATTTTTTCCATCTTTTTAGTATTACCCTCCCCACAAAAATGCCAAACCACAGGACAATAATTGAAATTAGACATAATATATGAATGATAAATAGTTAACCTTCCCAATTTAGATAGATGTTTTCCAATTCTTTTAAGAACATTTAACTGCCTTGATGCTTTTTTACAAATATCAGAGATATGAGTTTTAAACTTGAGTTGATAATCTATTGTCACCCCCAGGAGCTTTACCTCAGTGTCACATAAAATTTCATTCCCGTCCAAATTGAATTTAATATTCCCACTTTTTGATTTATTCCCAACAGCAATAGCCTGAAATTTATCTGGATTAGCTTTCATTTTGTTATTAGCAAACCAATCAATTAAAACAGCACTTTCCTTTTCCAAAGATTTAACTAATCCATTTAGGTCTGGTCCTGAGTGTGACAATGTATTATCGTCTGCATAATTATACAGTTCATTTTCTTTCACAAAATTGAAAATGTCGTTTAGAAAAATATTAAAAAGCACAGGACCCAAAATCGAGCCCTGCGGTACACCTTTATAGATATTTTGCCAGGTACTAAAATATGCACCGACTTTTACACACTGTTTCCTATTTGATAAATAATTATCAATTAAATTAAGTGCCTCATTTGACAGGCCATATGCCTTCAATTTTAAAAGAAGTAAATTATGGGGTAAGCAGTCAAAGGCCTTAGAAAGGTCCATTAGCACAGCAGCCACATATAAATTTTGATCGACTGCTTTTTTCCAGTCCTCAATGACTTTTAGTAAGGCGGTGTTACAGCCATAGCCAGGTCTAAAAGCTGACAAGGAAGGATGAAATATTTTACTAAAATATTCTATTAGCTGCTGATATATGGCCCTTTCAAAGAACTTTGACACCACCGGAAGAATGCTAACAGGTCTGTAGTTTCCTGCCTCTAACTGACTATTCTTTTTATGCAGTGGAACTACCTGTGCTTCCTTAAGATCGTCAGGAAACTCTGAACTCTTAATAGACATATTTATAAGTTGAGTAATAGGTTTAACAATTACTGGTTTGGCTATTTTCAAGATTTTTACTGATACCCCATCAAAGCCAGTAGCTTTGTTTACATTGATCTTATTAATTTGTTTTTCAACAAAGTCATCTTTAATTTCTATAAAAGATAAACTACCATCAACATTGCAATTTTCCCTTATTGATTTTATGCTTGGATGATTATCATCTACCTCACAATTATCATTGCCGATATCTTTGGCTACATTTACAAAGTAGTTATTAAAAATTTCTGCAACATTTGATTGGTCATTAATTATTTCATCGTTGTTACATAAAACAATATTGTTATCAAAATGACTACCCTTGTTTGTTAAAAAAGGTTTGATTGTTGGCCAGAAATCTTTTTGTTTTGGACCACCAGTGCAACGCTCTATAAAATAATTTCTTATAGATTGTCTTCTAAGTTTGGTAGCAAGATTTCTTTGTTGGCGATATAACTCCCAGTTCTTCTTCGATTTTGCATGTAAATATTTATTGTGAAGCATTTGCTTTTTGTAGATTGCACTTTTTAATTGTTTGTTCATGTATGGTGCTGGTTTGTGTACAGTTTTTCTTGTTTTCTCTGGTATGTGGTTGTTGACTATACTCATTAATTTGGTGTTAAAAATATCATAAGCCTCATTAACATTTTCTACATTGTCTACAATTGTTGTAAGATTTGCCTGTTCTAAATCATGTAGAAATTTTTCCTCATCTAGCTGCAATGCAAGACGTAACGGCCATACTACCATGACGGCCATAGGATGAAACGGCCATACCCCGAAAAGATGAAACGGCCCTAGTACAAAAACGGCCATACTTTGAAAAGACGTATCGTCCATGGTTTTTTTTTTTTTTTTTTTAGATGTTATAGATGAATTATTTTGATACTGTTTTTACATTATTTTTCATCTTAATTTTTGTTATATCATTGGTTTACTCATTATATATTTATCGTAAATGAATGTGTTTAATCTAATAAAATATTAAAATATCTTATTGTTTTCTAGATGATTGTTTGATATCTTGTGTAGCAAATAGAACAAAATGAATAAATATTAATGACTATATCCGAATGGGAACTAATTTCTGTCATAATTAAAACAATGAGTTCAGTTTTGAAATATAAAACAAGGTAATCAGCTGTAATCAAGTAATGATTAAGTTGGAAATTTAAGAAGATTGTTGATTGCTTATTATTACTTCTTTGATGAACACAAGTATTAATTATGCTTTTGTCAAGAAATTGTAAAGGAAATACAATTCAAGATCACTATAAAAACACAACTCCCAAGCTGAGTTCAAGCGGAGTGAAAACATACATTTGGTAGTGAAATTCTTGTAAAAATACAAGCTGTTTGAGTAGTCTTTTTGATGTACCGACCTTGCTTTATAAAAGTAACCAGAAATGTCGGTGGCTCATTTTGGAAATTGCTGTTCATCATGTCGTACCCTTGTGTGCTATGTGACCAGCAAGTCCGACCAAGACAACATGCTCTCCAATGTGAAGATTGTGATAAATGGCAACACAGGCTTTGCAATGCAGGTATTTACAAATTTATTATTAATTTAGGTTTTGCCTTTGAAACATATTTCGTACTTTCTGTCATATTTGATACACTTTGATTTACTTTAATTTGGGTTACGACCTTTACATGATAATAATTAAATCTTTATTAAGTGTTATTTGCATTACACCATTGTCCAATAAATGGACAATAGGTATCAACTGATAGATATAAAAAGAAGGTGTGGTATGACTGCGGTATGATTCCCAATGAGAAAACTATCCATCAGAGTCCAAATGATACAAAAATTAACAACTATAGGTCACCTCACTAAGCACCACCTGTTCCTCAACCAGAGACCCTCCCAGAGTCCGACTCTGAAGATTCCGACTACGAGTCAGATTAAGTGTTTATTGTAGTGACTTGATGAACATATTGCTTGTGCTTATTATGTGTATACTAGTGCTTTGTAAAAATAGTAACTTTAATGAGTTCAAGATCGTAATATAGTGCATTTTGGTATGTTTAGTGCTTTTGTTTCAGTTGTGACTTTTATAACTGCATGTTTATGTTGTGCCTTTTATAACTGCATGTTTATGTATTTTAGTGCTTTATGATATAGGTTATATGTGTGAGTGTGAATATAAGTGTTTAAATATTGGGAGAAATGTGTATGCAGTGGAATAAATGAATGAGTGACAATAGCATATGAGAGAAAACGTATGCGATTGTTAATTTAAAAAATGTATATAAGATGAATGTCCTACATGTATGAACGAAATGTATATATGAATGGTTTGTGTGTGTTGTATGTATGATGTAAGGTTTATATGTTTGTTGTATATTTGTTTATCTGTATGACTGAATGAATAAATAAAATATATTAAAAAAATATCATCTTTTTGTTTCTTATACTAGAGTATATTGGTATCATTGACCATAATACAATTTTCCATCAACAAATGCACAAAAATGGGAACATTTAAATGGTCAACAAATAGTATTCAACACAATTCAATACAATGAACAACGCAAAAAAAACTTCAGTATGATAAAAACTCGAGGATAAAAATGAAACTGGCCATCTTTTATCATGTAATTAGCCAATCGGGGGGTCTCACTAATTAGCGACAACAAGCGTCAAGAAGCGACAACAAGCGACAAGAAGCGACAACAAGAATTATTTTAGCGACAACAAGCGACAAGAAGACTATTTAGCGACAAGAAAACATTTTTTTTTAATAGATATAAAGAAATTTGTATTTAATGTTGTTTTTTTAAATATATGCAGATATGTGTAATTAAAATGTTTTATTATATATATGGATAGACAAAGAAATGAAACATTTGTGAAGAAGAAAGAGATTGAGCTTCTTTTCATTTTTAAATATGAAGAATATGTTTAAGATAATGTATGTATCTGTTTTCATCAAAGTCAAAGTATGAATAAACGAATGGAGATATATATGGAGCGGGCATAATGGAATATAATATTTTGATTCATTTGCTTAATACTATGCTCTAAGTGTACTCTTGTTATGTCAATTCGATGCTTTATTTATAGAACTCTCAGCCAGGCTTTGCCATCTTTATAATTTAAGCGTGTTTCCAGACCCCACAACGAGGACGTGGTTCTACCTTGGGGTCCATATATATATTTTTTTAAATTATTTTTAGTCATTTAAAATATAGTAATATGTACATTCCTATCTAACATAATATTTATACATTTTGTACATGGTGGTCCCATCTTGATAAGCAAACATGTGGAACATCAAATGAGATTAACGAGTCGTGTGTCCCGGCCCTATCCAATTAACACCTTCAACTTTGTACACGCGTCAGACTATACAATTACACGCGCCAGAATATACAATCATTGTAAATTATGAACACCTGTTGAAAACTCAAGATTGTCATTAATTTCCTTTCATCTTCAATCAATATGCATAAACATGATAAATATCGTTTAATGAGGCAATAAACAAATAAAAAGATGAAAACATTCACATTTCAATTTTCTTTTCCTCCTGTTTGATTTCAGTTCTTTGTATTTTACAATTTGTGTCAATATTTTCAGGACAATGATGCACAAATAATTCATTTTGCGAGCTTAATATATATTGCACGAAAAGATAAATAATATGTTCTAAAACACAAGGAAAAGTAATCTCATAATACAATAATTAAACGTAATACTGGCTGTTATTCATAATAGATGATAAAATATTATGTAAATAATGTTTCATTTTTTTCTATCAATTTTAACTTTCTTGTCCCTAAAATTATTTTCTTTTGCATATTCTTTTAATATTTATTGCAATAATTAATTTTAATTAAAAAAAAAATGTTTTCTTGTCGCTTGTTGTCGCTAAAATAATTCTTGTTGTCGCTTCTTGTCGCTTGTTGACGCTTGTTGTCGCTAAAATTCTTGTTGTCGCTAATTAGTGAGACCGCAATCGGGTGCACATTCCTGTCAGATTTTACGGGTAATTTGTTTTGTTATTGGAAAATTCTGCAGCAGTCTCTGTCTTGGAAAGATGTTCAGCAAATAGAATGACTCTAAACTATAAGAAAGAAAAACAAAATATTAAACAATATTTTTTATAGATATAATAAAAAGATCTGTAACATGTGCTTGTATTTATCAGAGACATATAATACAATGTATAATACAATGTATTATATGTCTCTGTATTTATATATCGACATTGACAGTCAACATTACTACAGTTTAAACTTCATATAAAATATGATGCCTTAAAGTTTATATCTCATTACAATAAAAATGATTCTTTAGAAAATGTTTACAACTGATAATGAAGAAATAATCAATATACTTACATAATATGGCCGTAACAAGTTGTAAACACGAGCGATGATGATCAAGCAAAGATAACTCTTACAAGAATAAATAAGATCGTATGTGCAGAAAAAAACTACTACACAATCATATTTATGTTATTATTATGAACAAATACTTATTTTTCGTATTATATTTTATGTAATAAACTCAATAAAAAAAAATAAAAGTGTGGACGATACGTCTTACAATGTGTGGCCGATATGTCCCATGGACGATATGACGGTATGGCCGACACATCCTAGGGCCGTCATGGAAGTATGACCGTCGCGTCTCGAAAGCATCTAGCTGTTTATAACTTCTGTATTTTTTTAAAGGTTTTTTTATTGATGGAACATCAGATCTAAGTTGTACAGCAATGATGTTATGGACGTCACTTAATCCACAGTTAAAATTTGTGGTATTTTGGAGCATGTTCTTTTTGTTTGTTAAGATGACATCATTTAGTGTTGGTTTTGCATCTTTTGTGAAACAAGTTGCACCTTTTACAATGTTCTCAATACCACAGATATCACATACTGTGCTTAAAGGTGTACATTTATCTATTGATAGTAAGTTATAATTTAAATCGCCCAGAAAAATCATATTATCATATTTTACAGATATCTTATCATGGGTCTTAGTAAAGTCATTAATAAAGTCATTATCAGATATTGTTTGTGGTCTATACATTCCAGATATTAGCCATTTTTTACCATTTACTACCAGTTCAGCTGCTATGGATTCAATGATCTCACACTCCATGTTCTGCTTCCTGTCGCACGGTAAATCGGATCTTATGTACATGACTATTCCACCCCCATGTGCATTCCTGTCTTTTCTCCAGAAATGGTAGTTATCAACCCTAAATTGGGCATCTGGGAAAGACTGGTCTATTTTAGTCTCTGCAATAATGAGGAGATCTACTATGTTTTTACATAACAGTTCTTGGATTGAGCAAAATTTGTAGCGTAGACTGTTAATGTTTAGGTAAGAACTGATAAATTTATTTGGATGTTTCTTTCTTACCGTGTATAGTTCGTGAAATATATCATGAGATGCATCGTCTTGATCTAGTATAGGTGCTTCGGTGTTTACATCGGATGTTGGCACAGTAATGTCAGATGCGGATACGGTGAGGTCGTCATCTGAATCCGTATCTGTATTTGAAGTCAGATGATGGAAATCGAAAAATGAATCAGTGAAGTTTGGTAATGTGCATTTTTTACAAAACCATGAGTCTGTTGAATTCGATAATTCATTATATTGGTTAAGCGGCATATTGATACATTTTATGTGATGCCAGAG
Organism: Mytilus edulis; assembly: GCA_019925275.1. Lineage (NCBI taxonomy): Eukaryota > Metazoa > Mollusca > Bivalvia > Mytilida > Mytilidae > Mytilus > Mytilus edulis. Next base: position 43,834,200 of record CM034349.1, on the reverse strand, counting down.
TTCACAGTCATCGCACAGGATTCCATGCTGATTTTTGCGAACAGGTTTTTGGCATTCGCCACACGGATATTTTATAGGACCAGGATTAAGTGAAATATCATTGCTTAAAATTAATGTAAGTAATAAATAAAAAGTTTGTGTTTTACTGCCGCTAATAACTATGGTGTTACAATGGCGGACTGATTTCGAGCCCTTCTCCAGATTTGTTGGAAAGAGTTTTTGTAGGGACATCGATTTACACATTGAATTCAGTTCTTCTTCATGTAGACTGTTGTTAAAGATGTTTCTGATTTTTGTTTTGTGGACTTCCCTGGGTAGTAAATTGCATAGGATGGATAGCAACAGCAAAGTTCCCAGTACTCCTCCAGTCCCTGTCACCGTCATTTTTAGTTCTGTATTTCATATATTTCATAATATAAGTGATTATATCATATAAGAATGTATAAAGATCGTGTTTCGATGCCAGATTCCTTGTTATATATTTGTTTTAGACAATGTTTTACCTTATGAACTTTCCTTCTTTGTTTTCAGATGGTTAATTCGACCTAGAGTTTTCAAAAATGTTCGGAAATTCAACAGAAAACATCGCTTTAAACGCGACAACCGATATATACAATGACTTGTTTGGTGGGACAACAAATACGTCTTATCATGACATGTTTAATGGGACAACAAATACGTCTTATCATGACATGTTTAATGGGACAACAAATACGTCCTACCACGACATAATTAATGAAACAACAAATACAACTTACTCAGCAAATATGACTACAACTACAGAATATGGGTACCATTCGACCACTGAACAACCAGACTCGCACAAAGATCTGATTTGGATATTGCCAGCTGTCCTTGGAATTGTTTGTTTTCTAGTTGGTGTCGCATGTGTTCTGTTTTACACTATAAAATATTGTGAAATATGCATATTGCGATTCCTATACAAATATTGTGGCTGTTGTAGTCCGCCTACTGAAAAAGGACAAAAAACTCGACAAAGTTATACTGAGCTTCAAGAAAGAGAAGATATAACAGATGAAATTGATGCAATGTATATGAAAGGTAAACTATTAATTACTTTCGATCACTAAGTACTTTACAAAGATATTTTAAATGCTAACTGTGCTACTAGAATTGCCTAACAGTATTACGTTATTAGTGGTATCAGATCTCAAAAAGGGCAATACAAATTTTTAGTTGCTTCATAATTCATCTTTTTTTTGTAATTGCATGGTTGCTTGCAACATGCAGTGGCAAATTGTTCATGCATATTTTGGACGAATGAATACAATAAGTTACTTCTGCAAGATAGTCGACCAGGTTGAAGGGCGAGAAACGGACTGCCATGGAAAATCTTGAATATAGGCATACATTTTGCTTTTTAACAGGTCTAAGCGAAACTGTGAGAGAATTTGAATAAAGATAAGTGAACGTAAAAAAGTTTGGTACAAATCCTACACGGCATATCGGATGTGGCTGTGTATTTGTATACATCCTACACAATAAAAAAAAACGTATTAACAAAAAATATCGAACTCAAATGTAATTTTTTAAAAAGAGGTCAGTTCATAAAATCTGACAACTACACATGCTCGACTATATCTACCAACGGAAGAAATGGAAGAAAAAAAACTGTAATGTTCTTGGTAGGCATTGTCCAAGGAAAATGGTATAATAGCTAGCTAAACCTCCCACTTAAATGACAGCTGTTTATAGTTCTGTTATAATGACAAAACTGTGTAAGCTTCCCAAACATACATAAACTTTATGTTACAATAATTGGTAGATTGTATACATACACCATCGATATACTACACATCTGACTTAAAAACAAACATACAAATAAAATGACAGAGACGTCAACAACAACAAAAGCGAACGGCACATTTAAGCAATTCCAATTTGTAACTTTTCTGTAATCTGTTTTTTTTTTTTATCATTATTCTTTTTGCTTATTCTTATTTATTATTTTGACGCCAATTGAGGTGTTTGCTGTTGTCAGTTTTAGCATTATGGGTGAGTTAAATGGATTTATTATGAATTCAAGTTACATTGAATTTAGCTTATTAATTTTACACTAGTATATATATTTTTCAGATGTCATCGAATCTGCTAGCTCTTTCGGAACAATAGACAGATTGGATGATGATGAACTATTTTCACAAGAAAAGGAGAAATCATAAAAAAGACTTTACATTATTGAACTTTTACATTCATGGCCAAAGATAATCAAAGCAATCTCATTTTTACCAATAAATATTTTAACTTTCAATTATGCCGTTGTCATTGGATCTGTTCATTGTAAAGTACTGTTCCGTGTTGTCTCTGATGCTCGTGGTTCATTTGTTTCTTTCTGACTAAGAAAAAAGAATTCGGACCAGAGAATACATGCAAAGATTATTTTCAGTCTCAGACATACAATAATATAGCTATATTTTTTTTTCAAATATAGCCTACAACGAAAATAGAAAGAGGCCATGATACAGCTAGATATAATATTAAAAGACATGTTGTGTTATCGTTTATGCACTGCATGTTTCCCGTCCTAAAAACAATGGAAACTGGCCGGTTTTCATTGAATTGCATAGAAATTCAAAATATCTGTATATTTAGTCTATATAAAAAAGAAGATGTGGTATGATTGCCAATGAGACAACTCTCCACAAGAGACCAAACAACACAGAAATTTACCAATGTATAGGTAACTGTACGGCCTTCAACAATGAGCAAAACTCATTCCATATAGCAAGACAACGACAAAAACAAAATTACAGACTCCCGTAGTTGAACAGGCACATTCAAATGGCTCCAAATTCAGTCCACAGCCTTAAGAACAAAACTAAAACAAAAACACAAAGGGCAAAAAGTACTGATCTAAAAGCCCTAACAGTTACTCTAATATAACCATATCAATCAGTACACATCCAATATCCAAAGGATTTGGTGTAAAGACGTCATTAACAGTCAGAGACTGCAAAATGCAAAAATATAAGTATAGACAGATTGTACAGTAAAACTTTTTTAATCGACATCTTATATATATGAAAGAATTCGGTAAATGTTTTAAGTACATTGTAATTAATGGTAACGAAATTCTTGACTTACTAAATTGCCAGTAATACATATATTGGATATTTGGATATAGTAACACCGTACGATGGGACGAAAGGGATATCGCCGTCCCAAAAAGCAAATTCTCAATAGGAACTTTTTTAAAAGAGTTTCCCGCGTAAAACTGAAATATATAAATGTACAAAGGACATGTTTTGCTCGTTGTATTGATTTTGTCTAAATTTTCTGTTTGAAAATTAAATGAACAAGATATAAGTTTTTTTTCAGACGGTGTTGACTGTTTGTAGACCATTATGGTTGTATGCTCTTGCCAGACAGTCCAATATATTTTCCTCTGACATTTATAATATATCTGAGATCATTTCAACGCTAGTGGGTCTGATGGTTAAGTATGCTACGCCTGCGAATGCAGGGGAACACAGTTTTCCGGTTTATTTACGAACGTACGGTTCTGGCTAACGATATTAGTAACTTATGAAAATAGCGTGGCGTAAAGATGTGTATTGTATGAATTTAAAACATACATTGTAATGTTGCAGTGGTAAATGAACACAGCAATCATATTGGGGTCAGTCAGTATATATAACGTTATAACAGAACTGTTGAATTCAACCGTTTCGTTTTGTTTTGTTTCTGGTGTGATCATAAATTCCATATCATTTCTTTCTTTTTTTGTTGTCGAGGTGTATTGTTTTCCGTTTTAGTGTTTGTATTTGTTTCTTTCTTTAAACAAAGTTTTCATTCAGAAGACTGGAGAACCAAATGACTGATGAAATTTCACGCAGAAAAATGTAATATTAATTGCAATAGCATCTGCATAAAATTCAAACATACAACAAATTACATTCCAACACTCGAAACTATACCAAATACGTAGGTGTCTCTGCAAAAAAAGCACATATTAGACGAAACCTAAGGGAATGCAGTAAAAATGTAAGAAATGTAGCTTATATATCCCTGGTAAGACCAACTTTGGAATATGCAACTGCGGCATGGGATCCTTGTACCTTAAATTTGAGACAACTCTCCACAAGAGACCAAATGACACAGAAACTTTTAAACAACTATAGATCACCGTACGGCCTTCAACAATGATCAACGCCCATACCGCATGTTCATATATTTATATAAATTGTAAACCACTGTTTGTTTTTTAACACATATTTTTTACTTCTCTTACAGTGTTTTACGGTTTTAAAGCTAAACTTTCTCGTGTCCGTCATATCATGTATTTACAGTTACCTAATCATTTGTGAAGTTTGGGGACTAAAACTTAATCAATAGGAAACAATACCAGTTGTTCTTGTTAAAACATGGAGCCAGTCCGTTCCTCGCCAACTTATGACTTAACAATGTCACCATTGTTCTTCTGTCCCTTTTTTTCCAATGACATTATTTTCACAAAAAGGTGACATTTTATAAATTCAAGCAAAAAAATCAAGGTAAACATACGTCATATTGACTATAGCTGACTATGCAGTATGGCTTTGCTCATTGTTGAAGGCCGTACGGTGACCTATAGTTGTTAATTTCTGTGTTTTTTGGTCGCTTGTGGAGAGTGGTCTTATTGGCAATTATACCACATCTTCTTTTTTTATATATCTATTGGATAGTTGTCTCTGTGGCAGTCATACCACATATTTCTTTTTATAATGTATGTAATCACATTATCTTACAACTCAGACTGACTTAAACATATGTTTTCGCATTGTTTTCATAACATGGTCTACATATATATAACTTACACCAGGAGATAAAAAACAAACACTGCATCAGTTTATCTTCTTTTATAATAAAACATTCTAAATAACTAAACCTCTCAAAATAATATACCTTAACATTACAAAATTAAGTACACTTTAATACACGTATAAATATATAATATATAAAAAAGCATAAATACATAGAAGCCAACATTTTCTGATTGTCAAACAAATAAGTTAATATACAAATAAATAGTATACTTTTATGTACAAATTCAACCAGCCTCTAATTATGTTCTTACAACATGTGCAACTCGATTTCTCTCTCTGTTATTTCGCGCAGAGTCATAATCGCACTGATGTGCAATGTAAATCACAGTTAGGTCTTCAATCCCCTATATATCTGTCATGAACGGAAAGACTCTGGTATTTCAGGAATCACTTTACTGACATAATAAGTTACTGAGATTAAGTTGTGATTGTAAAATGTTCTTTTTCTAAAATGTAACTTATTCCCTGATCAACATCTTCAACATAGCGCGTTGGTGTGGCAAGTTCCGGTTCATGTGCAATATCTCTATGTCCGTGATACACTTTATCTTCCGGTATTGTAGTTTCCGATTCCTTCTCGGGTTGTAAACTCCCGTGCCAACTAAAAGGCTTTCCATCGATGTTACTGTTTGTTCATATAAAGCGGCATCACACGGGATTGATCGTGATCGTGGTAAGGTTCGGTTTATTGAATTATTTCTGTTGCCGTTACGTCTGTTTATCCACGAGTCTTTTAGGAATCTCTCGTACAGATTGCAACCAACAATATCTACATTTGGATTATCTCTGGAAAGGAAAAATATGACCATGTGAAATCGTAACACAATATGTCATATCTTAGACTTCTTACATTTTCAGTAAATTCTTACTATACTTTATCAGTCGTCAATTCAGATTAAGATTTTTTAATTGCGACTGAATGCTACGGTTTAAAAACATCAGTCCGGTATCTTTTTTTTAAATTTCTTTTTTGAGGTGTCAAGCAAAGCAGTATAAGTCTACGTCAAGTCCTTTATTGGTAGATTATTATACCGATGAGATATTGACAGCATTTTTTTAAACAATGAAGCCATTTGTGTAAATTCACGGCATTTCTCTTCAAATTTGATTATAGATATAACAGAAAGTTCAGGAAAAAGAGACAAGCTATCACCAGAAATCAAACATAAAGCACACTTACCCTACAAAGTATAATTTCTTGATGTGTCTTTTGATTCCCATTTTCTTTGCCAGTTCGGCAACTGTGTGTTCAGCGAACCTGTATGTGATTTCACATGGTTTTCCTATCAATGCTTCATATTCCAGAGCTTTTCCTGTTATTTTCTGGAAACAAAATGATGAAGAATATTATAAACAACATAAGTTTTGCGGTAGTCCATGCTGTTATGAAAATTATTCTATTTAAAATAAAATCTTAAAAAAAAGGGACTATTATTCACATTTTAAAACAATTGAATCTGTTTATTTTAAATATTCCTTGGTTAATGTGTTGAGAACTGAACCAATAAACTTGACACGATCTACTGAAAGTGAAAAATGAAAATCCTATGTGCATACCTTATACAGTGCCTCTAGACACACCAGAAAAGCACCGTGTCCAAATCTTGGCATGCAGGCTTCAGCCATGAAAACTAAGTCCATGTTACAAGCAATAATTGGTAATTGTTTAACTTGAGACAAAGATTCTGGTGCTTTTGTAGGTTTTCCTTCTGTCATGAGCAGATCTATTAACAGTTGTAGACTAGATTCCCATCTCTTTGGCTCTCCAATCAACAATATTGCTAAAATATAAACATTAGTTCATTAAACATTTGATTTACATTTCAGGAAATTACCGGTAATGGATTCAAGCAAAACATATTTAAAACAACCAATTTCATTTACTAAGTATTGGTAAATAGGGGACCCGCGGCAATAGTTAACCGTGGTCTGTAATGAAATAATAAACTTTCACTGGTACTTTTAAACGCCGTGAATTTATGTTATTTTGTTTCACTTATTGCACGTTAAAAACGAACCAATAGTTAAAACGGAAAATGTTCACCAGATCACAAGAACGGTAATTTACTTTTAGCATTTAGTACTCACCTTCAACAGGTTTGAAGTTCAGATTGTCTGAGAAGTTACCGACACTCTGAAAAAAAAATGTTAAAATGAACATTTTTTTGTTGCGATGATAACTGTGATGGCATGTTCATTAAAAGTTAAAATATTCATACAATTTCTTACAAAAAAAATAATATATACTGAACCTTTTTATTTAAAATCTAGTGGAAAAAGATGTGAACAACTTAATTTAAGTTCATCGTACTGCAGGGACGATTAATTTAGGATATTTAGCGTGGCCCTATTCAACATCTAAAAAGAGTTTAACTGATCTGTAATTAAATAAGGAATTCACGGGTATATTTAAAGGGGCACTAGCTGTCAAATTCATGGTCACCGATTTAATTCAAATTCTCATATTTATAGGTCTGTTTGATTTTATTTTATAGATTAAAAATATATGTTTCTCATTGTTTTTAACCGCATAAGAATGATTTTATGTGCATCGAATTAGTAATCAAATGATTTACCGTAGTTTCATTTTCATTGTTGACATTCTTTTTCTTTAAATAACCAGTACACGTACATTGCATGCGTTGTCAATCTCTAGCAAGTGGTTAAATTCAAGTTCACATGAATACGGATTTAAAGAGGTCGACTCATTCACTTGCAAGTGAATAACTAATTATCAATGTTTCTTAGCGTAATTTGACAAAATTGAACCTTTTTGGCTGCAAAAAGCGAATTGATATTTCACTGTTTCACTTTCGTTATTGATTGAACAGAAAAAAATCAAACTTTAGATTTTTAGAAATCTCGTAGCTAGTGCCCCTTTAAACGCTGTGTATTTATAGCATTTGGTCTCATATTGCAAATAAACATACATTTTCACCCTTTTTGTGCTATTTAAATTTCTTTCCAAAACTTTGTTTTATATTTATTGCATTAAATTAGAGTCGTAATTATTAAGCATATTTTTATATAGTGCCATATAAATTAAGACAGCTTACCACTCTTCTTCTATTCTCGTGATCTACCATATCTAAGAATGGATAGGCTCGTCGTACATCTTCTACTGTACAAGTGTTGACAAATCCAATTCTGATTGATGTGTTAAGGAAACTTTATAACTAGTAATGCTCTTATATATTTTTTGAAATCCGTATAAATATGCCGGAAATTTAATTTTATGTTAAGTTCATGTAAATATAAACACATCTGTATTATTTAAAATATAGCTTTCTTCTTATCCTAAAATTTTGTGCCCCGTAGTTTTCACATATAGCATAATTCGTTTTGCAATATAATCTGTTTTTACACCAACAAACACATGGCTTAGTTATTAAAACAATAAAAGGATACTCTTCAGCAATCTCTTTTCTGTGTTCCTGTCCAATAACCAACACATGCTTGTTGTGGAAGCTTGTTAGAAGTTTGGCTGGAGTTGGAGCGTGGATACATGCCTCTGGAGATACCTATGAAACGTTATAAAAAATCAAATTATGACAAAATCTAACTATGTTTACATAGCACTATTATAAAGTATATGCATATGGAAGTGTTTCATTATAGCAGAACTGTCAAAATAATTTCAGTTTAGTAGACAAAATCTTTGTTATATTTTCTGATATTTTAAAAATTTAAATTGAATACAATTTTGATGAGCATGTGCATGTGCGAGATTAAGAACGTAAAATAAACTATTCTGATCAATGTTTGGTTATCACGATATCAGAGCATATCACGATAATTCATTTGTGCTGTCTTTCTCGAAAATTCAACCAATATTTTCAATAAATATGAAAAAAGTCAGGGGAAAATATAAAGATAATTACCGGTGTATCGAACCATCTTTGCAACATTGCTGCTTTGTCTCTGCTTCTGCTACAGCTGTTGGTGACAAAAGCTACAGGAACCTTCATGTTGCCTTCGCTGTCTTTTAACTTATTGATGGCACGAATGGCTGGGTCTAAAGGATTAAGGCCTCTAGCTAACACCCCATCAACGTCGAACAATATCCCAAAATCAGGCTGTAGTAAAAAAATGAAATTACCATATACGTTCAGATATATATATTCAGGGCCATAAAAATAAAACTGACATCAGGTTAAAATCTTTCAATATATACAAAACTAGATAATTTCCAGAAAAAAATGATGAATACAATATACCCATGTAATGGCATACGAAATATGTAGAATGTGATATTCAAGTATAACAAAAATTGTATTAATAGAGAGAGAGAAATAAAAGTGAAAAGAGAAACAACTTACTTCTTGAGCCTGCTCAATGGTTTCATCATCACTACTGTCTCCATAATCAGATCCTGTATCTACAATAGCAATTTACAGAATTTGTTATTAATTTGTCACAATATTTAATAACACTAAAGTAGATATTACGAGTAAATATATATAACTGCATGTGTAATAAATCGTTTCCTCGTGTAAAACGAATAATATTTACCACTATAATACATTTCCTCGCTATCAGCTCTAAATCGTACAATTCTCATCTTGTTTGTTTAGTTTGCAAAGCTTTAATGTGTATTCCTAAAATCTAGACAATGTTTTGAAAATACAATCCAAATTCTCCCTATTTATAACCAGTTTAAACCCTTGACCTGATATTGTTGTTTTGGTGATATCTGATTGGCTGAGTTAGGTTCAAGAGTAGGTCACAAAACCATGTGCATTTGTTTACGTAAACATCTGTTCGTTGTGCGAAAAATAAAAAACTGGTCAAAACAAGTGTCATTTGCGTTCTTATGCAAATTACTTATATCAATTAATTGTCACAAGGTACAGACGAGTTCAATGATTCTTTTTGCGCGTTGACCGAACTGTCACTTGAAATTCATCACGCATGCACGTGTATGAAATGCGTGCATTTTTATGCCATATATTACTAACTGCCTTTCAATCTTTTTTTACGCCACCGCACATTTTTGCAGCGACAAAATTGTGTCGTTTTTCTTTCGTTTGTACATTTCTCGTTTCATCTTGTTCAGTTAAAATCCAACATTTTCGTATAAATCGAGTCAAAAATGGCACATAAGCAATTCTTGTATCCGAATTTAGCCATTTTTAATCTAAATCAGATTTTCCGAACATTCAAGGACAAACTGATATAAACTGTTTATTTAAAGGAAGATTTTTCGAAGATTTGTGCATCTGAACCACTATATGTATCTAGCAAATCTGAGTAGGATTCAGGCGCGGATCCAGAGGGGGGGTTCCGGGGGTTGGAACCCCCCCCCCCTTTTTTTTTTGGCCGATCAATGCATTTGAATGGGAGCATATAGCTGGAACCCCCCCCCCCCCCCCCTTTACTCTGGGTTGGGAACCCCCCCTTTTTAAAATGGCTGGATCCGCCCCTGGGATTGTATAAAGAATCCTCGTTTCTTTCCCTAATCCTTCGCTGAGTCAATGACGACACATACAAGTTCTTTTGAACCATATAAAAAAATCATATTTTTATCTTTTCTCTGAAATTATTGACTAGTAATAAAAGCTTATAAAGTACCAGGACAGACAATTCACTTTACAGTGTTATTTTATTAAATTCCTAAGTAAAATTTATTCGATTTCCATCTAAGTCAGCGGTAATTATCCTTTTTTAATTGCTGCAATCTTTACAGGGGTTATAATTTTGTTGAAGTTAAAGTAATTAGTAATCATGATATCAAAAAGGGGTCCTAAAATGCCGGGACCCTCGCCATTATGATCGACTGTATAAGTACTAAATTAAGGGCTCATTAGAACATTTTTTAGTTTCTTTCATTTTCTTTTCATAAAAAAGACTAATTAATTCAGACATTACATTTTTCTGTGTTATTTTAAATCTAACTATGCCGGAATCTTGAGATTTCTTTCTAGGTCGCACATGCATTAAAACGTGGATTGATTTAATCTCGTGATCCTGTTTCCCCAGTAACCTGCTTTTGTAACCGAGTTAACCTGGACATGCATAATCGGCGTGTTCAATGAATGAAAGAATTTAAGTCCTTACTATGCTATATATTGATCGCAAGTGTGCTAACCTTTCATTCAACTATTCAGTTTGTTTACAAACAAACCCACGTGGATCGAATTCTTTAGTACAATATCACCATGTGATTCTGAGTCATTCTTTGTAAAATCATCAATATATCATTTTTTTATTATTCCAAATTCAGATTTTTTTTCATGTTGTTTTCTGCATTAACAGTATCTTGCATTTTTTAATTTTTTATTGTCTCAGTGTTTACAAATATGCGTATAATGGAAAACACCTAAGGATATAAAAAAAAGTTTAATTTGACCGTCTCGCGAGTGACGTCATGTTGTTTTCGTGTATCCGAAGGTTTCCTTGGTCTGAAATGAGAACAGTGATAGTAGCGTACTAAGACCGGACAATGAGTCCTACTTTCTGACTGATAAATTATTTCTTCAGTAGGTGTTTTATATATATATATATATATATATATATATATATACACGAGTCTAAATTGAAAATATATATACCTATCCATATATGACTGTCAGAAAAAAATAAGATTCTACGGGGGGGGGGGGGGGGGGGGGGGGGGTAACTTTTGCATTGAAGGTCAACTGACAGTATATATATTTATATTAAATATAATGAATTGCAAACATATGTATTGCATTGTCACAGTTTGAACCAATGTATCAATTTGTGGATATATTGAAAAAGCAAAACCTATCTTCATTCTCGACCTCTAACCCTGCGTGCCATTCATTTGTCTTTTATCTAGGACCAAGAATAATTATGAAGCCGTTTTTATGGATTTTGTTATTTTTGTTCGTGTTGTTGGGTTGTTGTCTTATTCACCACATAGCTGCCCACAACGGGAAGCCCTGTCATAATAGTCATACACGAAGTAATATATATAATCTAGACATAGGCTGCAAAAGAAAATCGGTCGTTTACTTTGAATGTTTACATTACAGGGCATTAACCCCAGAAAATCAGCTGTACTATGTAAAACATAATTAAATCCGTTTAACCGATATATGTTTCCTTTTATAACATATGTTTTGTTTTGTGGATTTAAACAGCTATTTAAATGATTTCAAGGCGTGTTTGGACTATTTATTTCAAAATTATATAATAACATAAACATGATAAAGTAAATAAATCCTAGGTTTATTGTACGCATTGAGTGCAGTCGTCCTTATATATATTTTCATGTACGGGAAAACTGCACTGCAGTTATACCTATTAATGCATGACAATTGGTTTCTTAGTTCACATAAAAAGTGGTAAATAAGGTACAAATTTCGAATAAAAATCTTTAATTTATTCAAGAAGTTTATGTAGCTTCATATAAAAAAGAAGATGTGGTATGATTGCCAATGAGACAACCGTCCACAAGAGACCAAAATGATACAGAAATTAACAACTATAGGTCACCGTACGGCCTTCAACAATGAACAAAGCCCATACCGCATAGTCAGCTATAAAAGGCCCCGAAATGACAATGTAAAACAATTCAAACGAGAAAACTAACGGCCTTATTTGTATAAAAAAAAGTAGATGAACAAAAAACAAATATGTCACACATAAACAAACGACAACCACTGAATTACAGGCTCCTGACTTAGGACAGGCACATACATCAGTTGGCTATCTAAACTATATTCTAAATGTGCTATCTGCATTCTCTTCATTTCCACAAAATCAAATAAGAGTAGAGGGACAACTTGTATAAGCTGCGGCGTCTAACACATAAACTAAGGGAAATAAATTAAAATGTTATAGATTTTTTAAACTCAAATGTCGTCAGCTCTGCGGAAAATAACCGTTTATATATATATAAATAGGATTATCTTTAAAGTTCCAAAAATCTATAGGTCGTGTTGAGAAAAAAATTGGTAAATTTGACACCAACAAATTGTTTTCTATAGAACAAAAAACATCAAGCGATATAAGGGCATTGGTACTGACAGATTCTGGATTGGAATCGATCTAAACCCCCATAACCTCATATTTTGATAGGAGAGAGAGAACTTTAATTTCAAACGGACGTACGACAACCACCGCTCGGCAATTATTCAGGCTAATTAAAATAAAGTTCTCTGATTTCGTTATACGAGCATGCGAGTTAATATGTCTCAGAATTTTAATCAGATTTCCGCTCCATGCAAGGGGCGATCATTTGATATTCGGGGAGGAGGAGCCAGGAAGATTTTTCAGGGTTGATGTTATAATCTTTGCAAAGCTCCACCCCGCGCAAATTCATTGTCACTTTTATACATAAGTTACACAAACTGGTTCTTGCAGTTTGCGTTCCAAATTATTCATTTGCATTCTGTTGTATGCAGTCTTATGCAATGTTGTGTTTTTTTAACTAAGTTACCATGTATATAATATTCATTTTCAATGACCCCGTCCGAAAATGATAATGTTGTTTCTTAACACTTGCTACTTCGTAGATGAATCGTTTGGGATCTGCTAGCACAACAGCAGAGGTACTGAACCAATAGAGAAAAAACACGTATTTCACACAGCACGTTTTTATCGAACAATTAACGTGTATCAGTGCGCTCGGGAAATCCAAAATATCAAACGTTTTGGAGCAATAAAACTAAAGAGGCTTTAACAAAGTTGCCATAACTGTTACAGCAGATCGTTAAAGTTCAACTTAGGTTGCTTCACTATCTGGTACTCGGTATCGGTTAGCCTAGTGTAGTGTTTCATGTCGTCACCGTAGCCTAGTGTAGTGTTTAATGTCGTACGGTGACCTATAGGCTTTAGCTGCTAAATTCTACGTCATTTGGTCTCATTGGCTATCATACCACAACTTCTAATTTTTATATATTCGCTTACGTTAAAAAGCATGATAATAGCATAGTTTTGCAGTAGTTGTTTTTTAGCTTATCATTTGCTACACTAAAACCTCTGCTTCTAAACGTTTTTGTACATGGATTGATCACGAAGGTATTCCATGAAGGTTTTCAAGAAACACGCGGCGAGCGCATTGTAAATGCATGGTTTAACACCTTTGTCTTAAACATTATATAGGCCGTGTAGCTATTAAATTTGATATAAAATATATATTACATAAATCGATTTACATTTTCTTTCGTACTTTAGTTAATTTAAGTAAATTTACACATACCTTCTATAATTTTTACAGTAACACGTTCCATTTTTGCTTTTTGTATTCTTCAAACTATATTGTTCAAAACTAGTATCTCTGATTTTAAGATATGACACCAGAATTAAGCATCAATTGAAACCGTTGCAATTGCTTAAATATTGACTCTTTATAGAGGGTTTGAGAAAATTTGTGCCTATAAATAAATCTGCTTATTACGATAATGGTATTCCTGATCTGTCCATATGATGGTCACGCCGTTCATGAATGCATCTTTAATGGATCAAGGGTGGAGAGATACGAACGGAACAACTATTTATATACTCTAAGGTTGTGATAACCAATTTACATAATTTCAAAATTTAAAAATATATCAAAATTACAGGTATGAAATTAGAAATTGAAATAGGATATAGGACAGTTCGGGACATTCCAGGGTGTGAAATATTAATATTAAAGATAATGGAGATATAATTAGACATAACTTCAGAAATATTGACCTATTGATCACGAGTATAATTATATGCATATATTTTGATGAAAAGTTCATCAATTTTAGGTTGAAACTCAACAATCTAATGTAATAAGTTTCATGCTGTTTATATATCTAGAAAACAAAGAACTTGCCACTAAAATACATTTTTCAAGAGCAAAATCTGCAAACGTTTACCATTTTCTACATTTGAAAATGCCTTTACCAAGTAAGGAATATGACAGTTGTCCATTCGTTTGGTGTGTTTTGTCGTTTGATTTTGCCATTTGATTATGGACTTTCCGTTTTGAATCTCTCATTCTCTCTCTCTCTCTTTTTAAATGCCAAGCTTCAATATTGAATTTGATATTAAACATAACCCCAAACTTCATTAGGGTTTGTTTTGCTAAAGCAAATCAATTATGTAGTATGTAGTATGTAGAGATCGGTTTACTGTAGGAGGCCGGCAGGTTCGATCACACATGAACGGTACTGGAGAAATTCTGTTTCGCTGTTACACTATAAATAGTCTTTTATTAGGGTTGACGCCTCAAAACTAGTTTGACCCCGCCACATTCTGTATGTGCCTGTCCCAAGTCAGGAACCTGTAATTCAGTGGTTGTCGTTTGTTGCTGTGTTAAATATATTTGTTTTTCGTCCGATATTTTTTACATAAAGTAGGCCGTAAGTTTCCTCATTTCTCATTTAAATTGTTTTGCATTATTCATTTCGGGGGCAGTTTATACACTGTAAATATACCTGACGCCTGACGCGTCCGGACGCGTTCAAATTTTGTACACCGAATGTTCAATATTTTAACGTCATATGTTCATGCTTAGAGACGTGTTCAAAGATTTAACGTTTGTGTTAAAAATATTAACATGTGTGTTCTGACACAGTGAACACCGGTGTTCAAATTCTGATCTAAAAAAAAAAGACAGTCGTTTGTCCGATTTTCTATCCTTCCAATTGGCAAATTCAAAAAGAAATTCTTTAAAATATATGAATGTATACGCAGGATGATGATCTTGTGAATTTTTGACTAATATTTTAGTAATTGGGAAATATTAAACTTCCAAGCTGGCATATAGTTTATGAACTCATTTTATTATTATTACTAGTTTTACTTATAAGTGACAAAATTATGCATATCAATGAGGCCTGTTATGATAATATCGTAATAAAAATATGTCGATGTTTATCTTATTTTATGATCTGTCAGTTTATTAACATTACATGTTCAATCAGTGTTCAAATCGCTCGAAATTTTGAACACCTCGCGTTGAAAAAAATGTACCAGGGTACCAAATACCGGAAACAGATATCGGCTGGTGATTTAGGCGGTTTAACGAAGAATGTATACACATGAGGAAGAGAACTGGAGAAGGGACTTCTATCCCACATCAACACGAAAGAAGTGAGTAACAAGTTAGGATAATCTCCATAGGTAGTTCGATGGCTTCTTGTTATTTTCTCATGTCAGATATATATTTGTCAAATATTCATAACTGTTATATCCAAATATTCAACATAAAAGACGAATTGAAGAACAGGATTTAGATTAAACGTAAATAACAAAAGATTTCCTAAACTGATGAATAACCAGTCTGTGGTCGTCTGTCTGTTATACAGAATAAATGATGATTTTTGTCATCCACGTATATTAGCTGAAGATCGCTGAACACGAAGTGTTAAGAACTCTAACATCAAGTGTTAAGAACTCTAACATCAAGTGTTAAGAACTCTAACGTCAAGTGTTAAAAATGAAACACAAAGGCATTAAAAACTGAACACCACACATTCCATTGATGAACACTAAGTGTTAAGAACTCTAACATCATGTGTTCAAAAATGAAACACAAAAGCATTAAAAACTGAACACCAAGTATTCAAATGATGAACACTAAGTGTTAAATAACTCTAACATCAAGTGTTCAAAAGTGAAACACAAAGGCATTAAAAACTGAACACCACATATTCAATTGATGAACACTAGTGTAAACATTTGGAACACCATTTTTGACTTAGAAAATGCATTCCTTTTTTTATTTATTTGCAGGAATCGTTAGATTGAAATGTTTGAATTAGGAACCGATAGCCAATAATCACACGAAGGTCATTTATACATGCTATAAAGTGTTTGAAAAAAGAAAGATATCAAAAAAGGTATGACAATGTATGTATATTAATAGCTTATGTGGGTGTCTCATTTCTGTATCTGTATACTTTAGGTCAAGAAATCGACTTTGGTAATTTATAATTTCAAAACTTGCATTTCAGTGCCACAGAATATCAATTTGTAACCAGTTTGTACTCTAGTATATATCGAAATTAAAGCATAACAATCATTGCGTAATTTGATGTTTTATAAAACATTCTTCTCACTTCTATTAATTTTAAATTTTATTTTGCAGGATATATAGGCTCGTAGACTTTACTTGTTGTGGAGGACTTTGACAATCGGAAGTTGATAACAACACATAAAATGCCACCCAGTTGATAGCTTTAAGGGAAGATGCACTGAAAAGTGGAGCGTACATTGTATGTGATCGTACAAGAACTGTTGGAATTTGCAAACTTTTAAACTTTCATTGTGACAAATATCTATATCATAAACTATCTACTTATCACATTGACATGCTTTTTCGGTTAGGATACACATGATGTAGCAACTATCTTTTCATGTAGGGGTAAATACTTATTTGTGATATTAAGTCAGTTTAAAACATTATGTATGTGGTTTCACTGACTGTTACTTGTGATATCATAAGGTGTTCTTGTGTACATGTCTTACATATATGCTCATTTGATTATATAAAGAATTACTTGTTAAAATATGTTTTATTGTTATCTTTTGCCTGATTCAATATAGTTTTTATAACAGTTTAATTAAGTTTAGTATTTATGGAACATTATGTACGCTTGAAAATAGAACATGTTCCACATTTGAACACCATCACTTTGAACACCTATGTCAACTGTTCTGAATGTTAACATCTGGTGTTCTGGATCTTAACATTTCTGGTTTTAAACATGTTCTGTGTGTTCAAAAAGTGTTACATGGCTGTTGAACGCGTCGACGTATTAAGATTTTGAACATTCGGACATGTTAAATCGTTGAACACTAATGTTAAGGTCTCTAACATCAAGTGTTCAAAAATGAAACACAAAGGCATTAAAAACTGAACACCACACATTCAATTGATGAACACTAGTGTAAACATTTGGAACACCATTACACGTTCAAAAAGTGTTACAAAAAAGCGTTCAAGCAGTGTTCTATTCATTAACACTTAGATTTACAGTGTATCTGACTTGGCTCATTGTTGAAGACCGTACAGGGACCTTTTGCCGTTAATTTCTGTGTCCTTTGGTCTCTTGTGAAGAGTTGTCTCATTGGCAATTATATACCACATCTTCTTTTTTATATATTTGAACCTCGGTAATATCCTTAACTTAATTTTACTTTACTATGAATAAAAGGGGCAGTTTTTTTTTATAATTGTAACACAAAAAGGTCAATATATATATATATATGATATATGATGGCTACTATTGTTATGAATAATTTTATGGAAATGACAACATATGTAAAATCGAACTACTAAATATAACACGAATCATTATTCACAAAAATCCGTCAATCTATATTTAAATCTTATTTCGTTTGCTTTATAACTATAAACTATATATTCAACAAGTTAACAATAAACGCACATGCAGATAATAAAAAGGTAAAAAAGCATTATAAGCACGATAAACGCACACGGTACATAAAGACGGAAAATGAATCATACTCATTCTTTCTTTGTTAGGTAATGAAATTCAATGCAGTTTCTGATCACGATGTAGACATGCATAGATTGTTTTAGTTTTAATATATTTTCCCAGTATTGAAAATGAGATAGTTTTGTTTGATGTTATCAGAGGATATTTTCTAACTTACTAGTAAAACAATCAATGTTTATCATGTGCTTAATTCTATTTATTTTAAGATACTCTAATATAAACAAAAGTTGAAAAGTTCAATGATGACTTGCATCATCGCAAATATACATGTACAGAAGATTATGTCTCAACCATTATAAGATTAAATATTCTGTACAACATAATGAATCGAATGAATTTTATTAGAACAATAGAACATAAGAGAACAAGTGGGGAAAAGGGGGGTGACCGTGTATGATAGCAAGCTGAGACTCACAAAGGCATGATACATCATCATTTCAACAATGTATAAACACGCATGTACTTTTTGAAATGAAGATTTTGATTTTAATAAACTGACGGAATAAGGTTTAGAAACCCAAATCTTAAAACGTTACATGTTAGTTGATGTAATGCCAAGAAATGTGTTTATCCAACAATTAGCCAACTATCGTATAAATAACAGGCATTAAAATTTTGCTTTATTTGTACTTGTACAAATCAAGTCTCCTGTTGCCGCTTCTATGCTGAACAACTGGTAATGTGGATAAACTCATCATACATACCAGGATTAAATTTTGTATATACGCCAGACGATACGCCAGACGATACGCCAGACGCGCGTTTCGTCTACAAAAGATTCATCAGTGACTCTCGAATCCAAAAAGTTAAAAAGGCCAAATAAACTACGAAGTTGAAGAGCATTGAGGACCAAAATACCTAAAAGTTTTGCCAAATACAGCTAAGGCAATCTATGCCTGAGGTAGAAAAGCCTTAGTATTTCAAAAATTCAAAATTTTGTAAACAGTTAATTTATAAATATAACCATATCAATGATAATTCATGTCAACACAAAAAGTGCTGACTACTGGGCTGGTGATACCCTCGGGGAAATAAATCTCCACCAGCAGTGGCATCGACCAAGTGGTTGTAAATAAACTCATCATAGATACCAGGACTAAATTTTGTATATACGCCAGACGCGCGTTTCGTCTACAAAAGACTCATCAGTGACGTTCGAATCTGGATATTTCTTTTTCCGTACCAGTTTATTTTGGGGGTCGTCTTCGCGGTCCGCGTTTAAACTATGTCGATTTCTTTGAGTTTGAGACAATGATTAAGATTTTGATAAGTAAAATTTCAAGAATTGGGAGTTAATTTCATGATAAAAACCAATATATATATACATTGTCGGGAAATATATAATTTATCGGTATACTCGGTACGAAACAGGAGAAAAGCTCGGCGAGCCTCGCTTTTCGTCCTGTGTCATAAGATCATACAAATAAAATTAAAATTTCAGGGACTGAATGTTCGGCACTCCCTTGACACCATTTGCGAGTATGGTCTTGAGGAAACGACGAGAGTCCGTCGGAGAAGGACGATAAATGGCTGACCCGTGTTAAGAGAGAGCCATATCTCTAAGTCTTGCACGTAAAAGACACCCTTGTAGATTTCGAAAAAGAGTAGGCTAATGCCGCTACAAGATAGCACTCACACCCGCAAAGTGGAAAGGGATTAATATAAGTTGCAAAAATTGTTTCCCAATCCACTATAGATAAATATGTTTAAACTAAATAAAATGTACATATATTTTATATTTACTATAAGAAAAGATTTTCCCCATCAGTTGCCATATTTATTCGTCTACTTTCCCTGCACATAATTGAATAATTAAATTCTGAAGCATTTCGTGAAGCGCCTGTAGTGATAGTCACAGTACCACGAACGGGAGAGATCTGTTTGCGCCAAAAATGCGTCCTTTTCCGCCACAACTTGTTTTCTCCAATGCTACGTTTGCGCCACCTGTTTTAAAATTACATGGTATCATGTGCGCCAAAAATAAAACACACGACTGCGCCAATTAGAAGGAAAATGACTTCCCTCCTCCTTTATTCGGCAAATGTTTCCTTTTCTGAAACATACTTTCCTCTTACTGCTGTTGCATGGGTATTTCCAAATTTAATGTATGTAGTAGCTTGTAACTTCCCATTGTCCAAAAAGCAAACATTAAAGGATGAAATGCATAAAACAGTTCATAATAATTCCTGTGGAATGTTTCTGCTCCAGTACTGGTACATCTTGCGGTAGATAGAGTTTCAGCCCATACGGATGGTGGGAACAAAGCACTGAGTCATCAACATATGTGGCTTAACCATAATCAGCTAAACTTCTATTTTCATCTCTTTTGTCATATCATGTAATAAATATTCAGCAAAGCAACAAGTTTTCTTCTCTCTTTGTACATGGACTGTCTAATGGATTTCAAGTCATTTCTATACAGATGCTCATCTTCATGGTGAAATATCTCCGAACACATGATACTGTTTAAGTCAAAAATAAGAATAAATATTAATCATTAATATTTGTGATAGATATGTGTACAGGTAAATTGGCGCAAATGAGTTCCGAATATTGGCGCAATTAATACATTTTGAAAACATAATTTGGCGCAGATGATACCCCTGAAAAACAGTAACTGGCGCAAAAGGACTGCTGCCCCAAACACATTGTTTTACTTTTACCGCTGGGCTAGTTAAACATAGGTCAGGGAATACTTTTTAAAGTATTGACAAGTGTTGAAAGATAAATATTTTTGGACTTATTTAAAAATATGCTATTTTATTATAATTAGTATAAGTACAAATTATCCAACCTATTTATAGTTACCAATATACATATACTTAATAAACTCGTCTAAAACACCAGGTTTATGTGTAAATATAAAAAAGAAGATGTGATATTATTGCCAATGAGACAACTCTCCACAAGAGACCAAAACGACACAGAAATTAACAACTATAGGTCACCGTACGGCCTTCAACAATGAGGAAAGCCCATACCGCATAGTCAGATATAAAGGCCCCGAAATGACAATGTAAAATATTTCAAACGAGAAAAATTACGGCCTTATTTATTTTAAAAAATGAACGAAAAACAAATATGTAACACAATTATAAACATACGACAACCACTGAATTACAGGCTCCTGATTTGGGACATGTACATACATACAGAATGTGGCGGGGTTAAACATGTTGGCGGTATCCTAACCCTCCCCCTAACCTGGGACAGTGGTATAACAGAACAACATAAGAATGAAATATAAAAATCAGTTGAAAAAGGCTAAACTTATCAGATTGACAAAAATACAAGTGGACGTGACCGGGTACTTGTACATTCCAACAACAAAAAGACACTAGGAACATATCTGAGCGTACTAGCAGTTAACTTCAACAGCTAGTTCAAAGCCACTAACAACTGATAAAAAAATCATGCATCCAAGACTAAATTATTAATCCGTACACATCCAACATCCAATCGCTTTAGTGTAAAGACGTCATCAACAGTTAGAGAAAAACATGACCTTGTGTAATGCCAAGATACAGGTATCGACAGATTGTAAATCCATGAATGTGTATAATATGTTTATATTTATAGCATACTAGTAATATTTTAGTTTGCTTTTAATTTACTAATATCAAAATCAATATTTATACCAATAAAATAATATTCAATGATCTTATTACAGTGTTGAATTAGTAACCTTTTATACTAAGTGTATTTAAAGGAGCGATAAGTTTATAAGGGTTATTTCTAAATTTCCGGGCACGGTTAACAACATTTCCGTAAAAATGAGGATGTGCTATCCCGTGCTAAGCCAGACTCGCTTTTCCACATTTCGTCTACATAAGACCTATCTGTGACGCTCGAGGAGGAATCATTTTCATAACAGCGTGGACAACCGCAATACTTTGTTGGTAATAATAGTGAATTATTTACCTTTAACTTGTTTGTCATCGGCTGTCGACTATACTGATTTTAAGTTCACTCAGTCTGTCAGAGGCCTTCCAATGGGGATTTAAATAGAGTAAAAGAGTAAAGTAAAAGCAGGTGCACGAGAAGAAAAATAAGTTTAAGTATTTAACATCTAAATCAACACACCAGGTTTAGTCCTCTGCTAGTTATTCGTATTATTTGGTTTAGGCGTTTAGAATATTTGGCGACCCACAGTTTAAATGTCTATAACATGTACGATATGACAAGTGGGTGTTACAGACAAACGTTCACCTAATCTGACCTAGTCAATAGATACCTGAAGCCCTGAAAGAAATGTTCTTGTCCACGCTGTTATGGAAATGATTCTAATTTTGAACACGTCAAACACGCGTTTCGTCCACAAAAGAATCATCAACGCTAAAATATTTTTCGGTTGAAACTAAAATTGTTTCATCCATTTTGACCAATTAGATCTATTTTGTTGATGTCCTTTTTAGTCTCAATAGTTAAGGTTTTAACGTTCCGAGAGAACTTCAAGACGACTGCAGAAACGGTGTCGTTTGCAATGATACCAATCACATATAGAAGGAATTTCTGAATTCCTTCAAGACGAAAGTAATGTAATTGCGCCGTTATAATGATAAATGTAAACATGTCAAGGTGTTAATGAGTATAATGAACTTGTGTTATCTTGTTTTAAATATTTATTTTTATATGATTACGCATCATATCAGCTTATGGAGACTTTCAATAAGCTAAACATTATAAATATAACAACCTTGGGTTTTCCATCTGATGGTTTTGGCATTACTAGAATGATACATTTTGACAGACAATTTGCAGGTTTATAAAGACTGGTTTTACAAATTATGTGCTTTGCCCAGAAATTGAGGACTACATTTTTTTTTAAATTTATTAATAACTGCATATATATATATATATATATATTTTGAAGCACATTGATATTCATTTTTATTACTTTTTCAATTCTATTTATCTGTATTACTTTATATTATTAATCGAATATTTTTAAGGATTTGTGATTCGTTAAAACTTGATCACATGTACATTTGTATTTACTCAGATTGCACGCCAATACTGTTGTGTTAAGCTTTTCGTAGGTCAAAAACAGCATATTGCACAAGGCATACAGCATGTTACTAAAAAATACATTCCGAGTAGAAATCCCCAATTTTACATTGTTCATGCAATAGTTGTTGATAAATAATATAACAATTGTAGCCTTTGGTAGAGGTCAATACGATGTTATATCGACATAGAGAAGCATATCGACCTCGGACTTCGTCCTCAGTCTATATGCTTCTCTTAGGTCGATATAACCTCGTATCGACCTCATACAAAGGCTATAATTGTATAATATTTATTATTCTTTAGGATTGCTTCTCCGAAAAGGTTACTGATTATTTATACGATATTAAATTACGGTTGCTATAACATTGAGAATGGAAATGGGGAATATGTCAAAGAGACATCAACACGACCAAAGAGCAGATAATAGACGAAGGCCACAAATGGATCTTCAATGCCGCGAGAAAATCCCGCACCCGGGAATGGACCTCAGCTGGCCTTTAAATAAAAATGTATACTAGTTTAGTGATCTACAATAGAGACACGGCGGGTCTTTCTTTTTCAAAATCCTGCTTTTCATGTTAATTTTTTTTCAACTTTCCACTTTTCAAACTTGTAATACGTAGTACACATTATATGAATAAACTTATTTTCTTTTTAGGCAATGCAATGTATATTGTACTACACTATTCAAATAAGCATACGGAAGAACATGTTTCATCTTAGTTTTCATCTTACAGCTTTTGTCTTGTTTTCTTAAAAAAAAGTTAAAAACAACATTTTAGGCTTAGACCAAAACCCAAATAAACGGACACATACAGTAGTTTGACTATTGAAGCAGTAAATGTACCCGAGGACCTACATAGTACACGTCTCATTACCAGATAGTGTCAACATACCGGTATGTGGCCGTACTTAGACACTTTGTTTACATGTGTATTATTTTATTATATATTTAGATTAAGGTTGGTATTATTTATCAATCCATAACTTCTCATTCCTTCTTTTCTGCACGTGATCGACTAACATCACATTCCATATCTCTAGTCCGCGTTGAACTATATATATAAAGTGTCCTCAGTGGGTCACCGGGACACAAATGAGATGATACCTTGAACAAAACACTTGTAATTTACCTTGGGTTTAGGATAATGATTTTTTGGACAGTCGGGTTGTATTCGTTAACCAACTGTTCCACACACGTTAAACGTGGCTGCCATTATCTGATATTTTGAACAGAAAAGTATAATTGTATGATCTACCGTGAACTCGGGAAATAATACGAACGGAACGTAACGACAACAGACAACCAAGCAGATCGACGGTGTTCGAACGGAACAAAAACATTTTGGAACCAGACTACACTTCCATTACATTTTGGATTTCGTTTCATATGCATTGTTTCATGAAATGGCATATACCATCGCTCGAAACAACGTTCTTACATGCATAACAGTCTCGTTCGAAAGAACAGGCACTCGTCTCAGAAAAAATTTCCTATATACCTTTATATAAAGGTATATAGGAAAAAAAATATTCTGAGACGAGTGCCTGTGTTCGAAAGATATCGATAAAAATTGTTTAAGGTCGCGCATCAATAATCTATGAAAATGCAAAATAAAATTAATTGGAAAACAGACGAAAATTCGTCTCTGTCGTTACACTTTTATTATTTAAATGTAGATCTTCAGTCTCCTGTAAAACCGTTGAAAGTGGAAAGCAGATACTTAATAAATATACAGGTACTACCTTTACATATGTGTATGTATAAAGACCGATGTCAAGGTGTTCGCAATACTGTTTTTAGTACTTTAAAACCTTCGTGAAACCATGAAATTTAACAAACACCCGCCAATAACATACAGAAAGTTTCAGAGTTTAAAAAGATGTAAGGAACCATTTTGATACCAAATTTGTTAGTTTGTTATAAAATGTGTAATTTTTGGTAGAAACTTAAATGGAATGCATATTCATTCGTTCTTTGAAATAAAAATCGAAAAATATTAAGTAGGATTTGATAGGTGATTTTCGCCTTTCGGGTTCACGTTAGATTTAAATGAATTCCCCCAAAGCAGATATTTCAAAAACGACTATGTTCATGACGCACTGATAAAAAACCCGAGTGATAACAAATTATGTAATAGATGGTGTCCAAAAATGAATTAAATAGTTTAATATATGCAGGGAATTTACGTCTATAGCAAATGCGATCTATATATTTGTTATGTTTGCGTATCAATATAAATATATTTTATGTTTGTTCATTCCTGACAGTTGTAAGTCATAATACACTAATCAATGTATACTAACAAGCCCAGTGTCATATATATATTAAATAATAATTATAGATAAAACAAAATACAATTTCACACAACAAATATATTGTCAATGTGCGATGTATTTTTCTAAGTTAACCCCCCCCCCCCAAAAAAAAAAAAAACACCACCACAACCACACACTCACAAATACATATACATATATTTGTATACAAACATCATGAAGAGGGAGAAAATGTGGTTTTCTATGGGCCTGAATCGCCCACTTCGCGTATATCGCCGTAATTATTGCTAAAACAGCAGATGGATTTCTCATCAAACTGAACCAAGTTAATAATATAGGGAAAGTGCCTTCAAAAAACATGTTTTGTTTTCATATTCCCTAGCTTCGTCTATTCCTTTAAATTGAAATCAAAAAGAAATTTCCAATCACGATTTGATAAATATAGACATGTTGCTGGTGGTTATCGGCCTTATCGACTTTAAAAGTAACAACACTCGTTACGGGCTTTCAAATTCCCTTTTTCCCCAAGGGTGACTGGGAAAAACGATATATGGTCACTTGGTGTTCTCCAGATTGGCAGTAAAATGCTTGCCAAAGTGGGGCGTCCATTTGGTTGTGCGGGATGTATCAAGTTATCAGCCACGTCCGGTCAGAATGGGGACGTTAAATCCGATGCCTCGTGTAAAGAGAGTGCCACGCTCTTTGCACGTTTTAAAAGAACCCTTGCAACAACTCTTTGAGGGGTCCGTAGGTCGCCTGTTGCAAGGCAAAATTTATGTCCCTATCAAATATACCCTTATTTTCCTGTGGCAGTCTAAATTTCCCCGACCATCATCCCTGAAGGCCTTTATTATAACACAACCTACCAATCGTATTTATTGTTAACTTGTTATCGTCCTGAACATAAAATTGAGAATGGAAATGGGGAATGTGTCAAAGAGACAACAACCCGAACATAGAAATGCATGAAATATTTGCCACTGGACGTTAATCAACCAACAATCAATCAATCAATCAATCAAATTCCATTTCAATTTGTTCCTTAAGTCTTTATAAATATTTGGAAATGGAATAATTGAAACACGTTTTAAACGCCTTGAAACAATATTGTATTTTGCTTTTGAACGTTTCTTATCGATGAAATAATAACTTATGAAGCACCTATTTTGGTGCACAAGGTCTGCATTTTGACATAAATTTTTTTTTAAGTGAGGCTTGAGGTTAAAATGTTTGAAAATCCAAACTATTTTAAAAAATCAAGAGCTTATAAACCACAAGAGACGAACAGTTTCGCTAAAGCCGGGCAATAAAGCAGAACTGGTTTTGAATAATTCAAAAAGGTTTGTCACAGCAAACAAGTTTAAATAACACAATACCTGAATTCTCGGTACTAGCTACTGTGCTTTTCATGATACGAATATGGACTAAAGGTCCACTAGGAGAAGTTTAGATCCAGTGGTAGTAATACCATTAACGGTATCAATTTTGTTATACCAGAAGCGCATTTCGACAATCAATGTCTCTTCAGTGATGCTCGAGGCCAAAATATTCGAAAATCCACAACTTAACAAGCAACAAAGAGCTTATTAACCACAAAAGAGCCATTGTCCTTGATTTTAAATTATAAAAACAAAATTAAGAGCTTATAAACGATTATCCAGAAAAGCGCTTCGGCATAATCTTTGCTCTCTTGGAATATAAAATTAGGATAAAAGAAGCAATCGTTACTGACTTGGTAAGCATCTATATTTCTGTTTGAGCTTGAAACTATATACTGACATTTACTAGTGGGACTTCATGGTTCATTATTTTTTTTTATTTTTTGGTTTTACATATATTTTGTATATTCACGATAAATAATGATATAAAGGTGTCTTCTTGTGTCTCATATGAAAGGCAATTGACCTGTTGTGACATTATTATCATTTATAGGTCATGTGATTCTACTTTAACACGATTGTCCTTCCAAAGTACTCTCTCGGAATGACATAGAGAACAGGAGAAGCTATCATTATATATGTAGTAGTTCTTGTGTTCTGTGTTGGTAATAAGAATAGTATAATTGCAAAACAGGGAAAACTTAGCAAGATACATTAACCTAGAAATTAAACAAAAAGTGGGAAGCCAATCCAGTGTATAAGCACCTAGCTGTGATCGATAGGGTTTTCGTGCTACACTTTTGTAACAGTTTCAATTTCAGGATGCTGTCTCTTTATTTGTATCTAATGTTGTGTTGTAAATATATATCCTGCATATTGTGTCTGAACATAGCTAGTCTTTTATCGTTTATTTGTTCATCACTGGTTGGATTTTAGCTCCACGAATGACCAAAAAATGTGTCAATGTGGTACGAGTATGATCAGAAATATTCAAAATTCAATTTTTCGGTTCTGTCAATGACTGCTGTGTCGATTACATACCTATATATATATTTATTAAAATAACTACTTCACCAACGGTTACAACTCAATAAGGGTATCTTGATCGCAGATTGTCTTTGTTCTTTCACTAGGCTCATGTGTATAATATGATTCCTATTTTATTTGCTTGATTAAAGTAATTCTTAGGTTTTTACAAAACGCACCAACACAGTTATTTATAACCGCCTAGTTGCGTAATCTACATGTAGTTTTACTCAATAAAGTCTTCTGTTACACATTAAACATGCATTCCAATTATTTGTTATAAAAATATACACTTACCCGGGCTTCGGAATACTGACAATAATCTATGCTTTCCTAAATGGTTTGATATCCTGAAAAACTTTCCAAATATGAATGCTTTTGTAAGACATTTGATAGAAAACATAACAATATTACGGTCACTATTTTGATTAAGTTAGGTTGACCTACATTTGCCGATAAGCCCTATATCACCCTATAGTTTCCATTCATTTTTCCTATTTGTTTTTTTTTTATATCTCGATTCATTATACTAGTATATCTTAATACGGTAAATGGAAGAAAAAATAGTTTCCATTTAAGACTATCATTATGCATGTGGGTGTGTGTGACACTTAAAACAATTCAAATTTAAGAAGTTTTTAATTTTTTTTTTTTTTTTTTTATCAAAGTCCTATGTGACTCGATGGGATTTGCATAATTTCCTAACAAGCTGAATTTTCGATTATTTTTTTTTTAAATCTAAATTTTTGGTCCGATTGAAATGTAAGTTTTCAACTCCGTCAGATAAATCCCTCGAGCAATGTTTGCAATGCTGTAATGGTTTTTATGTTTCTAAATTTTCAATGTAGGTATTTCTTCTAAAACTTTTGGTCTTGAGCAATTCCAATGAAGGCTATTACAGACACACGTTTGGTTCGTATGCAGAGAAATCGTTATCGTATATCTAACTGTATATTTAAAATTGGTCTTAAATTTCGGATCGAGGATAGATAAGAAGTTTCGTACATGTAACATTCAGATGATAAGTCTGGCAAAAAATTATGAAGGTTGCATTTATATTATTTTTTTTCTTTCAAATAAGCAACAGATTTAAAGACATTTTTTTTTATCAATTTCAGGCAGTGTTGAACTGTTGTTCAACTTAATATTCACAATTCCTCGAACCCCTCCCCCTTTTTTAATGCTGAAAGATTACACTACCAGACTTAAGTGACAGCATAAACCGTGTTGCAGTTTTGGTTGATGTTTGATTGAATCCATACTCATTTCACACTACTAGTGTTTGCAGTGCATGGCGTCAAAGAACGCAAAAAAAAGCAGACATACTTAATTTGC
This sequence comes from Mytilus edulis, assembly GCA_019925275.1. Classification (NCBI taxonomy): domain Eukaryota; kingdom Metazoa; phylum Mollusca; class Bivalvia; order Mytilida; family Mytilidae; genus Mytilus; species Mytilus edulis. Next base: position 43,804,938 of record CM034349.1, on the reverse strand, counting down.
AATAAGCTCATATATACAAAGAAGGATTAAAGTTTTGTGTGCTCTGCGCGCGCTTCATCTCAGTACAAAAAGACTCATTACATATACACCCGAATACAATGCGTTGCTCAAACTTCACAATTTATAGAAAGTGGCAGTATAATTCCACGTCTTGGAGTAATTAATTAAAATGAGAACACACTTGTTTGGCAATCATACCATTTATTTATCGTTTTTGGTTAAATTGTTGTTAGTCTTTGTTTTCTTATTTTCCGCCTTTTGGCCATGGTCTTGACTTATCATATTTGATAAAACTATTATAAAGTATCTGTAATGCTCTCTTTTTTCATCCTGCTAGCTTCATTCACGAAAGAAAATAACAATTGCAAGTCAGTTTCGCTGAAAAAAGTTTTGTTACAAAAAAATGCTTGTGTATTGTAGACTTTTCAACTTAATTATCAAAATGAAATTAAGAGTAATATATAGCAGCGTAGGTATCATACAATTGGTATTGTGAGCTTGCTTAGAATTTTCATGCATGTTAAATCTTTCATTATTCATGATGCATTTGCATTTGTTATTTCCCTATATTGAGTGAAGAGTTTGAACTAAATTGTTCACTAACAAAGGCCAGAGGACTCTGACTTGGGACAGTCGCAAAAATTATGCGTCGGGGTTAAACATGTTTTGTGAGATCTCCCCCCCGCTCCCCCCGTACCTCTAGCCAATATGGAATAAAGATGAAACACATAACAATATGCACAGTTACACTCAGTTTAAAAGAAATGCCTACAGAAATGTCTATACACGGTATACATATTCAGTCATTTATCAAAAAGAATATACTGAAAACAATATCTGGGTACTTCAGATTTTTTTCTTCATCATACAATATGTCATGGCAACCGAAAAAAATATAACATATATCTGCTTTCCAGGTCGCCAAGTAATATGACTAACTTCTAAGAAGGCAAATAATGTCAGAATACTACTGAAACTTCATCTCGTGACTGACGAAGAAGTTCGCCCAAAAATAACAATTTGATATGCACTGAAATAAGTGGGTGAGCTTTTGTATTTTTTTTTGTATTTTTGTTAAATCTTTTGTTTTCCTGAACATTAGGGCGTTAGTTGCACATTCATTTGAAATTTACTTTGTCGAGAGGAGCACTTTAATGGTTTTTGCAGTAGTGTTAAGCAGCCGCGACAACCAGAACCCATCCTCTCCCTATACTTTGAATATAAAAATGGACAATGCTATTTATGTTAATAAGGGAAGACCAAATGTACCAAAGAACAATACTTCTAATGCATTAAAAAGCACGTGTTAAAAAGATACGGTATGTACCAAAGGGACAATGCTACTTATGTGAAAAATGAAGACCAATTGTACAAAGGACAATGCTATTTATGCTAAAAAGAGACAGAATGTACCAAATGGAAAATGCTACTAATTTTAAAAAGAGAAGACCTAATGTACCAAATGGACAATGCTACTTCATTTACTTTTTCTAAAAAAAAAAAGAGACAGAATTAACCAAACGGACAATGCTACCTATTATTGGATGTACGGGATGCATAATACGCCACGCACAGTCGAAATATTGATTCTGATTTCAATTTCTTAGATATGAGAAGTGTCAAGCCTTCTGCTTGTTAAAAGAACAAATTGCAACAACTATATCTGAGGGGTCAAAATATAAAGTGGACTGGTAAACGGCAAAAATATGTTCCCTCATCCAACATTCTACCATTTCCCCGTGCATGGCAGTCCCAAATTACCTGTCACAATCGACCTATATAGCAGAACATTCCTAATATATAATTTGTTCTCATTCTGAATATGCATGAAATATTTGCGACTAGGCGTTAAGCAAGCAGCAACCAATCAACTGCATGTTTTAGCGGACGTTATCTTCATATCCATTCTATCCGCTTTAAGAGGAATTTCAAAAATAAATTTATCAATTTTGTTTTTCTTTCAGAAATTATTTACATCCACATCTCGCTTTGAATTGACTGATTTCCTTCGTTTGACTGCAAATATGCCACGAGATCAGTAACAATACGTGCAGGCTTGCACATATGATATTGCGTCATTAATTAAAACAATACAAACACATGTGCTAGTTATCCAGTTGTTTTTCTACATTAGAAAAATTATGTCATGGTTGATTAAAAAAAAAAAAACAACGCACAAGCTTAATATAATTATCTATTTTGTTTGCGATGTCATATGATTATTACTGGATAAAAAGGTCAACTGTTTAACAAACATCATCATAAAAAAAGATTAACTAATTTTATAAACTGAAAAATATATTTGTAAACCATTTCATGATCACGTGTGAAAACGTTGTATCGAAATGATATTGAACTATTTCATGTTGCGAATCGACATGGACCAATTTGAAAAGAGTTCCATATACTGATACTAGATTGAAAGAATTTACAATAATGACAGTTTTCCCCCCGAATCGTGTATTGCGTAACTCCGAGGACAAGATCTATATAAACCTTAGAATTGACCCATGGGTCATTGATCTATGTCACAATGACATTGCTATCAGAAAACGAGTTCATGTCTGTGTTTACCTTACCTTGCATTTAATATCTATAAAATCAGGTATGCATATGCTGCACATTTTGATTGATTTCATTTATTTATCAAATCTGGTATGCATATGTTGCACATTTTATTTGATTTCAAGGTTAATAAAATGCTTCACTGAGCGCAGCCTGATACGACCGCAGTGGTCGGACCCTGAACAGTTGGGGCAAATTTGGATATAACGTCCAAGCTTGATACTATCTGAATTTGGATTGTGCTAAAATTTTTGCCATAATATAGGTTTCTGATACAAAAATAATGTGGTCAAAGATTTTACAAAACTAATGCGCAATACTGTGCAATTAAAGATTTTTAAGAAAACCTTGATCAGCAAAATTTAATAGTAATGTGATCTAAAAATAAAAATCCTTCATCAGCATTTAACATAAGTTAAGAAAATAAATTGACAGCTAATCACCTCAAAAGAATAAAACATTTCTTTATAACAAAACCATTGAGATCTTAGAATTGGGTATAGGATTTGAATGTATACTCAATTGTTTGTTTTTGTGCAATACACTATGCTGTTGCCATATTTTGCCATAATTACCCCCTCCCAAAACTTAAAAAAATGTACCCCCTTTTTTGTGTGCAATATACTATGCTGTTGCATATTGACACCCCTCCCCCAAAAAAATAAAAAAAAAATTAACCCCCCTTTTTTTTCTTCCAAAAAACAAATATGAAGAAATTTACTTTTTAATTTCTGAAATCTGAAATGAGAAAAAATTGTCCCCCTCCCACAATTTCGTTTTTTGTCCCCCTTTTTTTTTTTTACCTCCCCAACCTTTTTCCAAACCAAAATTTCTTTCACTCAAGTTTGGTCATAATCTCAATTCAAATTTCCATTTGAGTTTGCAACCATAATCACCCGTTTAAATACTTCATAAAAGTCTTAAAATAAAAAATGGCCAAACCATGGCTAAAATCAATATTCCTTAATCATCATAAACTTCTTGAAACTCAAAAAATGCTTATTTGGGCCTCTTTTTGGTCCCTAATTCCTATACTGTTAGGACCATAACCCCCAAAATCAATCACAACCTTCCTTTTGTCGTTATAAACCTTATGTTTAAATTTCATAGATTTCTATTTTCTTACACGTAAGTTATGTTAGAAAACCAAGTAAAATCTGTCTGCATCAAAACATGGTACCATAACTATACACATTACGCTGAATCTGAACCACCTAGATTTGATACCCTGAGCTAAGCAGCAAATATCGAAAAAAAACTTCATTTGTCTGACCAACCTGAGATGAACACAACCTCTTGAACTTGGAGGTGATAAAGCCACACTAAGACCACTAAAGCAGTTTCCATTAATTTGTTCTGAGCATTCTTAGGAAGAATATTTAAGAAATGCAGGATATTAATTTGATCGAGGAACAAGTTTGTGTACAAGATTTGAGCACTATACAATAATTTACCCAAGTTTATTTTGTTATGTTCCTGTGATAGTAAAAGGCTGGCCAATTCAACATCCAATCTGTTTTTTGTATTTGTATCTATCTGATGAGTTTAGCCTTTTTCAACTGATTTTTATAGTTTGTTTTTATGTTGTACCACTGACCAAGGTTAGGGGAGGGTTGGAATAACCCTTACATTTTTAACCCCAAAACATTATGAATGTATGTGGCTGTCCTAAGTCAGGAGCCTGCAATTCAGTGGTTGTGGTTGGTTGATGTATTTCATATTTGTTTTTTCAATCATTTTTTGTATATAAATTAAGACCGTTAGTTTTCTCGTTTGGATTGTTTTACATGTCATTTTGAGGCTTTTTATAGCTGACTATTCAGTATGGGCTTTGCTCATTATTGAAGGCTGTACTGTGACCTAAAGTTGTTAATGTATGTGTCATTTGGTCTATTGTGGAGAGTTTTCTCATTGGCAATCATACCACATCTTCTTTTTTATATTTACAAAATTAACACACATTCTCCACTTTGTGTATTTTCTGTTATTTTATCCTTTAAGGTGCATCAGAAATGACATTCCTATACAGATGTTTAAAATTCCTCAATGAAAATCAAGTTCTGCTATAAGTAGCCATGTTTTTCCTTTGACCAAAATAAAATCTTGGTTTTTTTTTGATAAATAAGTTGGTTTACAGTATTTTCCTTTACAGGATAAGGCAAGTAATAAACAGAGTTCCTTTTGAGAATCATTTTAATTCATGATCCATGTGTACAACTATTATTATCAGCTGTACATGCAACAAAATCATACTCTTTCAATCTGTAACAGATCTCAGCTTAGACATCTATCCAATATAAAACATATTTGTTATTTCCTACTTGTTGAATATCAGATTGATTTTTAATTTTATAAAACAATAAAAAAATGTATATACTTCTGTACTAAAACAAACTCCTTCCAAAGTCAAAATTTGTTTTTCGCTCTCTAACACTGTACTGAAGATGGATGATTTAAATTCAAAATTTTCCTCTCTAAAATTTGATAAATGACCAAAAAATATTGATGCTGGAAAAGTTGATAAAATTATATATCTGACCCAATAAACTTTCTTTTTTTTAAGATTAATTTAAAATTGCTGCTTTGGAAATTTTTATTTTGTTAGAAATTTACAATTCAAAATCTAGTGTAAAGTTGTGTATTTGTGATGTTGTTCCCATTTATTATGTAAAGTTGTGTATTTGTGATGGGGGTCTCTTTGGGGGGTTTTGATCCCGGATCCCGCTTACTGTTTTGTCAGATTCCCATATCCCGCTTATACTATGTACATAAGCAATTCTCATTTTTTTGTTATTTCCCGTGTCCCACTAGACTTCATTTCCCGTTTTCAGGGCACAATTATTTGACTCTCACGTGTCACACTTACAAAAAATCGTGAATCCTGCGTCACGCTTAGACCCAAATGCGACCCACTGTGATGTTGTTCCCATTTATTGTAAAATTATTCAATCACTTAAAGTTCATTGATAGCTGTATCTGTTACACTTGAAAAAGTAAAATAAATCAGGACAATGTCTAAATAAAACAAAACAAGATACAGTTTTTAAGTGGTACTCTTAACAATATTTCTGTTTAATTCTTTTGTAACCATATCTTCTATTATAAATATCTTTTTAAACCAAAACCATGTTTGTTTTAACCAATATCCTTTTAGTCAAATCAGTTTGAATTATTTTCATAAACTAATTTTTTTTTTTTGTAATTTTGGAAAATGCTGCCCACAAATTATTTTATCAAAATTTTCAAATGAGGTCATGTTTTTTAGAAAAATTTATCTGTTCACATTTTTTTGTAATAATAAACAAAGCAAACATTTCTAAATTAACTGTTCTCATATTTAAAGACTTGATAAGTAAATGCAATATGGCTCTGACAGTTCAGCTACTTGATACAAATTTACCAGAGTTCAACAGGAACAATTTTGGTTTCAACACATAACATCATCTTTTGATAAAATAATAGGTTTGCACATCTACGGTTTTACGTATAAATATATGTAAATAAGCAAAAAAAATTAATGACTTTATAGTGAAACTTACCACATACAACTGTATTTATGGAAAAACATTATTTTATAGAAAATAAAACATCTTTTATGGGCTATCTATAGTGAAGACCCACATAATTATATTATATAATTCATAATTTTTCAAGAAAATTAAATAGCCATACATACTCTTAAATCATAATGATAAAATATACAATTGAAAATTAAGCAATGGACATGTGAATATTATTGCAAAAATGAAATATTTACACATTATATTTTTTAATGTGCAAAATCAACAATACAAGAAATTATTGTTGTAGGCAAAACACTTTATTTCCCTCTTATGTTATTCCTACTAAAGTTTGAACCAATAAACGTATTGTAAAAATTAACACAAATCCTGAAATTAATTATTCAGAATACAATACTTTCTCCTTTCTTATTTTTTTCATGCTGTCTAATACAATTCAGTGGCGGATCCAGCCATTGTAAAAAAGGGGGGTTCCCAACCCAGAGTAAAGGGGTTCCAACTATATGCTCCCATTCAAATGCATCGATCGTCCAAAAAAAAAGGGGGGGGTTCCAACCCCAGGACCACCCCCCCCCCCTCCCCTGGATCCGACACTGCACTTACATTATAAAATATAACAAATTATAGTATAAAGTCTTTTACTACTTTAACACCAATGTTAATACATTGATATTGGTACCCACTAGACCAAGTATGTAATACATGATAAATAATTATAATTAACAAATTAGGAATCATAGCACTCAACTAATAATCACAGAATTATAAATCCAAGACCATTTAATAAGACTGGAAAAAATGCCATTGAACGAAGTCTTTCGTTAATCTACCATCCCTGGGTTTGTATTTAAAAAAATTGTTCATCTAAAGTGTAAAGAATCAGATAAATTTTAAAAGGCCAGTATAAAAGTATTTCTAGATTCAAATCTTTACCTACCAAATTTTTTTTGCCATTTCAAAGAAATATTTGTATACAGTTTAATATTTTATATCTAAATGAGTCCATAAAAAATTACCTGCAACCTTCAATTTTAGGGCTAGGATTTAGAAAATTAATTTGGAAATTTTGTTTTCTCTTTCTCTTTTCTCAGTTTATATAAGAAATCAAGTGCATGCATTTCATTACTAATTATACTAATAAAAGAAATCCTTCTAAAAATCTGTTTAACAAAAATTCAAAATGATTGGATGTATTCAAAATATGAAAGTTGCCGAATAAATTTTAGAGATTCATTACAGTTTGACCTAAAGTTATAAAAATTGTTGTACAATCATTGAGACAGTAGATCAATACTTATAGCAGAGTAGGCTACCGAATAGGCCCACATAGCCATGAATATTCCTTAGGATTTTCGGTTTTAAGGGTAATTTGCATAATTATAAAGAGGTTATGAAAATATTAAAATTAATCAATACTGTTGCTGAAAGAAGCAATAACATATATGTCAACAGCTTTTTCATGAGTTGTACATATTCAATTTGTAATGAATTCGAAGGCATTTAAAGGATGATATAAGATTTGTCTGATGAATGGTCTTGGAATAAAAGAAAAAAAGCATAAAGATAAATGCAAAGGAAAAAAACAGTCATCAGCACTGGACATGTTTTTCTAATTATCACAAAATATAAACAAATTCTTAATATATTCATCTACAAAAATTCATAAGGCAAGTTATAAATTTTAAAAACAACATGAAAAATTCAAAATGGCATTGAATATAAAAAATCAATCATATTTCTATATGCTCTCTGATTAATATGTTATCTTACTCCTTTTAGAATATCCCCTTTTTATGTTAGGAACCATGGTACGTTTAACCTTAAATAGGATGAACCATGGTACGTTTAACCTTAAATAGGAAATCCCCTTTTTATGTTAGGAACCATGGTACGTTTAACCTTAAATAGGAAATTCTTTTAAGAACAAGGTCGGATTTTTCTGTCTTTTATTTTTCAAATAATGTGATTTAATAGTTTTCATTTAATTACAGAAAAAAAGTATATATAATATTAATTTAGTACAAAACAAGCTTATTTATTTGTTGACATAGAATTTTTTTTATTAGAAATAAAATATATTTGATAAGAAAAAAAATATCTGAAAAAACCAACAGAATTGTTTAGGCTCCTCCCAATTTCCCCACATGACACATTTCTATCTAATATCTGTCTAATAAAATAAATACAATTCTATAATTTCAATATATATAATTTTAAACGGTGTGCAATATGATGAAACTGACATTGAAACTTAATCAGTGTACAAATGTGTTTCTTCACATCTTCATATATGTATAGCTATAATTCAAAGTGTACAATTGTAATAAGCGTAATGAAATAATGTAAAAATATCGGGACTGTGCAAAACAGAAAGAGCAGTAAAACTGGTCATAACAAAAATAAAACGACTGTTAAAAAGTTTTGTAAATCTGCTCCTGGCATTTTTGATACAAATATCTTTGCAAAAATTCTCTTTTTCTTTCAAAAACATCAAAATAAAACATAAGACTTCAAAATCAAAACAATTCTAAAATTTACACACCCTGAAACATTTCAACAGGAATATGTTATCAATAGGTTTTGACTAATATATTTCTGTATTCAGAAATATCTGCTAATTTATATAATAATTTTGCTGTTAAGAGAAGTGCAAAAATTTGAAAATTAAAATGTCTAATGAAAACTACATGTTAGCTGTTAAAGGGAGACAAATCAGAGTTTTTCCTCAAGCTGTCTAAATATTCATGTTGGGACTGTGCAAGAACTTGTGCAAGGATATCATCTTCATCCCAATCTTGATATCCTGAAAAATATTAACAATAAATGTACAGTAAGATTTTCACTCTTGTCAATCCTTGGATATATATATGGTGTTTATTATTGTAATACTAATTTAGTTTTATAGTCAATTTTGAAAACTTTTTTGATATCTGCACATGTCTATAAATATTCAAAATTATACTTGTTCTCAGCAAGTTCCTTTTAAGAAAGTCCTGGCAAGAAACGCAAGCTCTGGAACATAATATCAACTTTAAGATTTGTAGAAAAATTTTGATGTCATGAATTATGATAATGATTGTCGTAAATGAATTTCCAAGCATTCATAATTTATAACTCAACACCATATTTGTAGAAAATAACAGTAAAGATTCATTCACACTGCATGTATTGAACAGACATTACATAAAATACAAAACAAATGGCATACACTCCGACAGTTCTAACTATTTCAGCTATCCAGTTCATTCGTCAATACATCTATCCAATCACAGCTCTCTCCTCTCACGTCACTATCACACAACACCAAAAATACGGGAAACAACGTTAACACTATATTGCGTAATCACAAACTTGAAGACAAAGTCAAAAGCCACAACAATGATTAAATTTTTTTACTGACATCTACAGAGGTTATTTCTGAAGGAATACAGAAAAAAAGTCAAAAGCCTTTATCAAGCAAGAAAGTGTCAATACAAATACACCTTGTACTTGAATTAAACAGAGAAAAAGTACTGGCATTTATAGCAATATCTATCCTTACCACTCAGCAGTGATGACTGGTGATTCATCAAGGAACTGGTTTCATCAAAGCTAAAAGCACCACCAATAGCTCCCTGGGGTATAGAAACTGTAGCCTCCATGGCTTCTACTTCAGGATGGGTTTTTGGTGAACCTTAAAAAAACAAAGTTGTAATTCAACACAATTTGTCTTTTGCTTGTTTAAGATCTATGCAAGTTCTATGTTGAAAAGAAACAGTTGAGTTTAAAAACATGCTCTTACATGTAAAATGTTAGATCATCAGACTTACAACTTTGTTTCATTTTCACTTGAAAATCTCTCTTTAATAATAATCTTCTCTTGTTTTACACAAAACAATATAGCATATCTAAAATAATTACTTGTTGATTTCATATGATAATAACCCTGCTTTGTATAAGACCAAACAAAAATATTGAAAAGCTCAGGGATTTAAAAAAAAATATTATATAGATCTTAATTAATTTTTTTTCCTTTCATTTTATTTAATTTATACATGGTTGTGTCTATAGTCACTTTTAAAGTCACATCTTGAAAAAAGTTTTCTAAGGGACCAATTTGCAATTGAACTTACCTGTCCGTACTTGTTCGCTTAGTTTTGGAGAATGGTGTTCAGGAATATCAACCTGTTGTGGGCTGTTTTGTTGTGAATTAGGATTACTACGGTTACGAGGGGATCTTCCAATCCTCCCTTCAGAAGAGCTAGGTTTATCACTGTACATTAAATCACAGGATGAACTACAGGTAGCGTTTGGTAAACAACTGGTACATGTAGCACTTGCTGATCTTGTCTAAAATACAATAAAACACATCAAAATATTCTATAAAACATTTACAAAATCTTCTATAAAACATTTACAAATTCTTCTATAAAACATTTACAAAATCTTCTATAAAACATTTACAAAAACTATAAAATTTTCTATAAAACATTTAAAAAATCTTCTATAAAACACATTTACAAACTCTTCTAACAATGTCCAGTCTAAATGTTTTAGAAATATAAGTTCATTTGTTATTTAGACATGTCTTATATTTCCTTATAAGCTCAAAACTTCATCTTTGGCAATATCAATCCATTAAGTCTATATGCATTAAACTTTTTGTTAACCATTTTGGGAGATAACTATATATTATTATCATGTTTAAAAAATTCTCAAGGGTTCCCTGGAACCCAGTGTCTAGCCAACAAAAATGAGGAAAAACATCAATAAAAATTTCCCACTCGATACTGTCTTTTGATTGAAATAAGCTTCCAAGTTTGGTAAAAATCCAGGATAGTTTATGAATCTAATAAATGTTTTATAAACTTTAACTGCAGACTGTATGTAATGTTAACTGGAAGAAAAACTAAGTCCATTTACAAGTAAAATACGGAAAAAATGGATTTTTTTTTTTCAAAATTTACTTCTGAATAATATCTTGTGATCAGAAACAAGCTTTTGTCCAAGTTTGGTAGAAATCCAGGATAGTTTAAGAACATTATAAAAATTTAAAACTTAAACCACAGAGTAGATGTTTTGTTTCTGGCAGAAAAACTAAGTCCATTTATAAGTAAAATACGGAAAAGTGGAAATTTATTTTTACAAAATTTTCTTTTTGATACTATCTTCTGATCATAAACAAGCTTTTGTTCAAGTTTGATACAAATCAAGGATAGTTTATGAAAGTTATTAAATTTAAAAAACTTTAACCACAGAGTGAATGTTATGTTTCTTTTCAGAAAAACTACGTCAATTTATAAGTAAAATACGGAAAAAATGGGAATTTTATTTTTAAAAATTTACGTCTGGATACTTTCTTATGATCATAAACAAGCTTCTGTCCAAGTTTGGTAGAAATCAAGTATAGTTTAAGAAAGTTATTAAAATTTCAAAAACTTTAACCACAGAGTGAATATTTGTGGACGCCGCTTCCGACGGAATGTAGGATTGCTTATTCTCGCTTTTTCGACTAAAGTCGAAGGCTCGACAAAAAAGCTATGTAATAACACAACCAGTTTCAAAGCTGACAGCATCTTCATATTATTTTTTTTTGGAACTTACAGGTTCAATTCAAAACTAGAGGCTCCAAGGAGCCTGTGTCACTCACCTGATATTTTTTTTTATATACAACTGATACATGATCTAATGCAATCATTATACTTTTGCTTTAGTTTCAGAAGACTTTTGTAAAAGATTACAAAAACTTATGAAAATTGTTAAAAATTTACTTTAAAAAGCAATATCTCCTTAAGAGGTCAATTGACCATTTTGGTCATGTTGACCTATTTGTAGATCTTACTTTGCTGAACATTATTGCTGTTTCCATCTTGGAAGGGGGCCGGGTCATCGGACACATTTAAACAAGATACCCCAATGATGATTAGGCCAAGTTTGGTTGAATTTGGCCCAGTAATTTGGAGTAGAAGATTTTTGAAAAAGTTAACAAGTTAACAGAAGACGATGGACGCCAAGTGATGAGAAAAGCTCACTTGACCCTTTGGGCCAGGTGAGCTAAAAATCTATAATTTTTCAGTGGAATAGATATATTTATCTGAGATAAAATTATATAAAAGGAACAACTTTAAACCAAACAAGTGGATAGAATAATGTTGGTTTTTTTTAATGTCATAATTTTCTTTGATCTTACAGAAGTATGAGATTTTGCCCTATTTTGATTGTCCATCAACCACTGGAGATAAGACTCTCTTGCCACCTGTTCTTCTATGGTTTCTTGGGTAACTTCCCAGTCTGTTTCTTTCAACTTATCTTCTAACATGCACTGAAATATTAAAAATAATATCAATCTTTTTATATACATTATCAATTTGACTATCAAATTGTGGTTCAAGGCAGGTACTGTTAAAGGACTACTTGAAAAATACTTGATAAACACATCAAAAACATACCAAGAAAGATATTTCATAAGTCTCTGTGTAATATTTTGTCCCTATATTTTTTGCTCTTATGCATATGTAACTATCTTTTATCAGCATCACATGCTAACAAAACATTGTACACAACTGGAAGAAAAAACAAATGAAAATTATCAAAAGCTTGACTGGTATAAAGAAATCTTCCAAACTATACAAGGATTTTAGAAAGTCAAAACAGTATGATGATGGAAGTTTTAAACAACATTGACTGGCTATACAGCCCTTGCACTGCTTGTGCTGTTGTGTTTTTATATCTTCAAATTACTTAAAATATGATGAATTGTTTGATTTACATTCTTTGGTTTATATTTTTGCATACTCAGGATGAGAGAAAAATAAAAGAAGAATAAGTTTGAGAACATAAAAGCCTCTGCCCAAGCTCTGCAACGAAAATTGGATAGATGGACTGAAAGACTATTAGAAGGTCAGACAGTCAAGACTAACACTTAATGGTTAATCATGATTAAGACCATACCTTTTCTATGTGAGTGTTTTCAGACTGTTGTACAGCATCACCCATAAGATTTTTCTCAGCTAGCTGTGAAAACAAATTAAGATAGAATAAAATATTATTACTTAAAATAAACATATGGTTGAAAGCAACTAGTTGCTTTGAAACTAATAAAGATAATTCAAAAATGAACTTTTTCAATCTAAGATTCCTTTGTAATGAGTTAATCATTTATTCCTATATTTCATACATATTTTTTTTTCATCATACAATGTCTGGTTTAAATTCTACTGACTACTTATAGGTGACAAAACATGGAAATCAAGAACAAAATAACTCTATAAATATGCTTAAATATGGCCTTGTTTATCCTAGAAATATTGTTTCCAGGGGATGTGCTTACAGCTCACTTATGTTAAATTTGTGAAAAACTGCTATAAATCGGCTAAAATTTTAGAAAGATTTTCTACTGGAAGGGATTTATCAGAATTAGCATTTGTGGCATTCATTTAACTTTGAAACTGTGTCCTGAAAATCAGGATCTATGCACTAAAGTGCCTATTGAGTCAACTAGCACCCTTCTGAGATTTAAGCTGGAAACTTATACTCTCTATACATGGTTTGTAAGTTTTTAAATTAATTTGGATTTATTATGGAGTACAGTGTGTAACATATGAAATACCTACCCCTGGTTGAAATCCTGGTAGACCAAGACCAACACCAATGGTTGCTTTATATGGATCGATTATTGAGTTATAATGTGTGTTCTGGTGATAACTTATTCTGATCGGTTCATTATCTGTTTTGTAGGAACAGCTGAATGTATTTATTGGTTCTGTAAAAGAAAAGTGAACAAATACAAAAGAAATATTAAGAATTGATAAATGCAAGCATTAAACATTTGACTATTTTTTTTGCAGTTGAGAAACTTGATAACAATTCATATATTCATGGGCTCTCTTTATTTAAGTTGCTGTTGACAATAGCAAATCTAATTGAATAAAACATAAACAAGAATGTGTCCAAAGTACATGGATGCCCCACTCGCATTATCATTTTCCATGTTCAATGGACCGTGAAATTGGGTAAAAAATCTAATTTGGCCTTAAAAGTAAAAAGATCAACCAAAAGGGAACATGTGTACTAAGTTTCAAGCTGATTGGACTTTAAGCTCATTGAAAACTACCTTGACCAAAAACTTTAACCTGAAACTCACACTTTTAATTTCTATGTTCAGTGGACCATGAAAATGGGGTCAAAAGATTAATTTTGTTTTAAAATAAGAAATATCATATCATAAGGAACATGTATTCTAAGTTTCAAGTTGATTGGACTTTAGCTTCTTCAAAAACTACCTTGACCAAAAACTTTTACCTGAAATTGGCAAACGCACAGACGGAAGAACGCACAGACCAGAAAACATAATGTCCCTCTACTATCTTAGGTGGGGCATAAAAATATCTGTAATACCACTAAAAGTAGCTCCATTAATGTCTTTGGGTAACGACTATGAATCTGATGAATGGGCTGAGAAAAACAAACACTGACCAACAACCATGATGAGTGAAATTCTATGACATAAATAAATAATTCATATGTTCACTCCAAGTTGACAAAAAAAATTCTGCAGCTAATATGTGAAGAGTTTATAACTATATTTTTGTCCTCATTTTTTTGTTTCTCACCAAACTTGATAGTATAACTATGATCATGTAACTATAAAAAATATTGGAAACCATGAAAACAGGACATTAAAAGTAAGCACACTTGGTACTCTACGTACTCTCTAAATAGTTCCCTTCCAATTACCATCTATGTATCCAATTTTTAGATTTTTTGGTGAAGAGGATCAAGGTAGGATAAACTGTATCCTTGCCCTTGCAAAAATTCTAAATTGGAACCAATGTCGGTAAATAAACTATTTTTATATAAATACTGTACAAACCTAGACTATATTGATACACTTCAATAGATCTATTAAACAGTTCACATATTGCTTGCATTTCTACATGATTTCCATGACAATTATCAAGTCTTTTACGATTCAGATATGTTGTAAAGTCTTCTGTGACATAGTGTGAAAAATAATCAGCATTCTTTGCCTAAAATAACAATATAAAACACAATAATTCTCATTATCTAATAAAACAAGTTCAATTCAGCACTAACTACTTTTCCAATTATTACATTTTTTATTTATTCATGAATTCTAAATATTTACAAGAATTTCAAATTTTAAATTAAATGGCTAAAAAGTGTTCTTATCAATTCATACCAATCCTTAGCAACCCAATATGCCATTAGTTTTTGTATTCAGAACAACAACACAAATATTTCTTAAACAAGAGTGCACACCCTGAAATGTCTCGTCTTCTTTACTAATCATTGATATTATGTTGATAATACATAAACTTAACATTAACCAAGAAAACTAAACATTGACCAATGAACCATGAAAATGAGGCCAAGGTCAGATGAACCATGCCAGGCAGACATGTACAGCTAACAATTCTTCTGTACACCAAATATAGTTGACCTATTGCATATAGTAATGGGAAAAAAGACCAAAACTCAAAAACTTAACTTAGACCACTGAACCATGAAAAAGAGGTCAAGGTTAGATGACACCTGATAGCTAGACATGCACACCTTACAATCATTCCATACACCATACATGTATATTGTAGACCTATTGCATACAGTATAAGAAAAACAGACCAAAACACAAAAACTTAACTATAACCACTGAACCATGAAAATGAGGTCAAGGTCAGATGACACCTGCCAGTTGGACATGTACACCTTACAGTCCTTCCATACACTGAATATACTAGATCTATTGCTTATAGTATCTGAGATATGGACTTGACCACCAAAACTTAACCTTGTTCACTGATCCATGAAATGAGGTTGAGGTCAAGTGAAAACTGTCTGACGGGCATGAGGATCTTGCAAGGTACGCACATACCAAATGTAGTTATCCTATTACTTATAATAAGAGAGAATTTAACATTACAAAAAATATTAACTTTTTTTCAAGTAGTCACTGAACCATGAAAATGAGGTAAAGGACATTAGACATGTGACTGACAGAAACTTTGTAACATGAGGCATCTACATGTAAATACAAAGTATGAAGCATCAAGGTCTTCTACCTTCTTTATTAATATAAAGCTTTTTTAAGAAGTTAGTTAAAGCCGCCGGATCACTATCCCTATGCCGAGCTTTCTGCGACAAAAGTCGCAGGTTCTGCAATAAAAAATCTAATACTTTTTGTGTATCCATATCATGTTCATCTTAAAACTGATATAAGTTTGAGGTTAATCAATTTTAAGGCACTCAAAGTTTTAACCCCATTCTTATCAAAATTAGGTTATGCATTACATTTGCTAATGAAACAGAAACTCACCAACACTGATTGCCCAAGGCCAAAGGACATTTACTTACCATGTAATCGACACAATTTTTTCTGACAGCTCCATGCATTTCTTGGTCACCATAAATCTGGTCAGCTTAAATAAAGTAGTAATTCATTAGACATCTAAGTAAAGTCTTTTTAAAACATTACTTAAAAACTTGTGTTGCAAGCATCTTTGTAGTCAAAATGGGATAAGTGTAAAATTGTTCTCTTCAAACAAAAAAATTTCGGAATAAAAATAGAAAATTGAATTGTAACTTGAAATTTAAAATTTTTGAAAATATAAATGCATAAATGCATATAGTTTGTTAACTTATACACAGCTATAGCGAAGACTTTGAAATTTGAACTGAGAAATTAATGGAAAAAAAAATTATCAGTACATGTAGCTGCAATGTGGACTTGACAATTTAAATACATGTAGCTAGTCCACCCTGCCCACTCTATCCTGTGGACATGCTGTTTCTGTAATATTTTATCACAGGACTTCAAAACTTGACATAAGGCTAATGCAGATAAGCATGTGTATGCATCATTTTTAGGTGTTGGTTCAGGAATGTCAACCTGTTTGGGCATGTTGTAGCCGAATTCTGAGAACAGAATAAACATGGAATATGACTCTTAGTTGTTGTGTTTCTCATTAATTAGGCGGCTATTGTTTTTTTTTTTTTTTTATCCATTTGTGTATTCTAATTATATAAATAGATTTATGAAATTTATTTATCTGTAAACTTATATTTCCTCTTATTGATTTTCCTTTTAATTGGTTGTTACCTTTTTCCTTTAAATCTTATAAATTTTGTACTAACCAACTGCTCTGAACAAGCATGCTCCATCTTCTCCCATCTTCTTTATAATAAATCCTTTCTGTTCTTTTAATGAAGTTTCAAACCAACTTTCCAGCTAAATTATAAAGAATTCTAATGTAAAACATAATACAAGTACAATTACAGTTTTATGATTATCTAGTAAACATGGTAATAAAATAGAATCAACAACTGCAACAAGTGTGTAATTATATTGCTCCTCCCGAGACAGTTAATTTCTAATAAATATGATAAAGCGTGAGGCTTGCCAAACTTTTCAAATAATCAAAATTTAACTTTTGAGAGTGAAGAAATATTGTAATACAAGAGTTATAGTGGTGGAATCTGTTTCTCTAATGATTTTTATCCTTCCTTGTCAAAGATTTGAAGAAAGTTGTGTACTTTTATGTGATTTCATCATGCAGGGTATCCTTTTTTTCATAAAGTCACAAAAAGGAAAAACCTGGAAATTGAATTTATAAAAAAGAAGATGTGGTATGATTACAAATGAGACAACTATCCACAAAAGACCAAAATGACATGTTGAAAAGTTTATAAAATAATTAGTTCCTGTAAAGTGTTTATTAAACATTTTTAAGGGACCAAAGGGTTAAAAGCAGGGGAATCATAGAGTTTCTCCACTTTTTTTTGTAGGGTTTCATATCAAATTGTCCTAATTTTAAAGTATAATATGTTTTCTCTTTCAGGTTATGGCTACTGGTTAAGCTATGAATAAGATACAATAACGTAACCATGTGCCTGATGCACATTTATTTCTTTTGACTTAGGGTCAACTCGCTTTAGACCCATTCATTAAATATAAATTTTTCTGTGGGGTGAATTTATAACCTTGATGGTACAAATGTAGCTACCATCATGGTAGGCACTGAAATAAGCAGACACATAGTTACAGAATTTTTGGCAAATTTATCCTCATTTAGAAAAGTTTCCTTAAATGATATATATAGATGTAGTAATGCCCAGTGAACCCCCTTTTCTTAACCTAGTTTGAATCACTTGTAATCATTTTTATGTAACTAATGTTGATTGTTCTGCTCCTTGTGGGTGCTTTGATTAGCAATAAAATATATTTGATTTGTACATTATGATCCGACCAATCCCATTATCATGATTATCAAAGAAAGGATGAAGTATTACATTTGCAATGTTTTCATGATAATAAGGAATTTAATAAAACAGCAATATATTGCCATCATCCCCAAAAGTAGATTCATTGGTTAAGTTCCTGTTAAGTTTTATGACAACAGATACATCAATTTTTACAATATTTAAAACTTGCACACCTCTTCAATATTATCTGGACACTTTGGTGGTACATATTCATCATCACTGTTATGCCCAGTTATTGTTTCTTCATATTCATTTGCCTGTGAAGAGGATGAAGCGGCATGTGGTGTTGATCTTTGGTGATTATGTTGTCTATGTTTTCTTGAACTTCTGTGGGGTGATGACCTGTGACGCCTCTTGTTGCCGTTTGAAGCATCAAAACCTTCGTAAGATCCGCCTGGATCTTGCCCAGGTAGCAGTTCGTCCCGTGAAGTGGACGGCAACCATCTTGTTGGCGAATTTCTACCACGACTTGGTTTTTCGTGTCGATTTTCACTGGTTGTATGTGTGTGACCCATTGATGAATGGTCAGCAGTTTCCGTTTCATTTTTGTCTTTATTTGGCTTTTTCTTCGGTAAAATAGTCATTGTTCAATGCAATATATATCTGTTTAACTAAATTTTATTTCACTTTTTATTGGTTTTCCCTTAAATCCCCGTATTTATCAAAATTTAATTGCCCTTCGTCTAAGTTGCATATTGACAATGGCGTCTGGTACGTGACGTCATGCGTAATATTTTGGTTTTCAACTATTTCCGGTAAACTGGTCTATCCTATTTACAGAAAAGAACATTATATCAGAAATCACCAGCATGTACTTTTATTATTCAACTGAAAGGTACGTTATTCTACTGGATTTATTCAGTAACATATATACTGTTCCAAGATTTATTTAAAAAAAAAAACACCGTAAATCCGTCAAACAAAATAACATACATAAAGAAACTTATGTCATTAATTTATAAAAAACGCAAAATTCCATTAAGTCTGTCTCTGGCCAAAGTTTATAGTAAAAAGTACATCATCAGTAATAAAAATACCGAACTCCAAACGATTGCTATACTGGGTGTCTATACTCAACAAACTAAACGGTTGGGAAACAACTCTCAAGAACGAATTTCTTTTAAAGATTTGTAAGTCTTTTTGTATTTAGAATTCAGTCAGGAACATTATAATTTGATTTTGATAACTTTTTGTCACTCAAGCAAAATTTATTGATGAAGCCAGTAGGTAAAACAAATATATGTCTGTACAGGTTGGTGCATGTTAAAACGTTTAAACCCGCTGCATGTCAGTGTTTCAACTATTACCACGAAAAAGATAGACACTTTTTGTATTGTATCGTCGTTTTTCATAGCAGATGGTCACTTTATAAAATGAAACTTTTTTTTTTAATAATACGAACTTATATGTAATAACAATTTTGAAATGTGTGAATAAGAACAACATGAAAAGTGTGACCGTATCGACCAAGAAAGAAACCCGGCACTGTGACAAAAAATACCCGGCACTGGTTATATGGTCGAAACGTCTCGAAATAGGGCTATAACATCTATTGTTGTCCAAAGAATCGTTGAAATCAAATTGCCGCAAATTCAGGTTTAAGCGCAAATAGTGAAAAACGAGGCACAACATAATACCAATTGTCTACTCGTAATTATGATTAGCCGACTATACGGTATGGGTTTGTCTCATTGTTTGAGGCCGTATAATTGCTAACATCCACACAATTTGAACTTTGGTGGCCCTGGATAGTTGTCTCATTGGCAATCATACAACATCTTAGCGTTTTAAAGGATAATCGACCTTTTGCTTTTTGAAGCTTCTTAAGTTAGGATCTTGTCCTCATGGGTCTTATGAAAATCCCCATAATTTTGATAAAGTATAGGCCTGGGTGCATCACATTTGCGTGCATTATTTTACGAGTATTAGTATTTATTATTGGTTTGTGCCAAAGGGACAACTCTCCATGCATCCAAGTAACAATTGTATAAAAGTGAAAAAAAATATCAGAGTACGCGGGCCTTCAACACGAAGCCTTGGCTCACACTGAACAGCTAGCTATAAGACCCCACAATTACTAATGTAAAACCATTCAGACAGGAAAACCAATGGGCTTATCTATTTAAAAAAACGAGACACACTTACGAAACACATCAACATGATCAACAATCGACAACCACTGAACAACAAGCTCCTGACTTAGGATAGGTGCAAACTTTAAACATTTGGCTAACAGTTTTCTTACTGTCTCATTGGTTCAGCTATACCACTGATAGCTGCGGAACCGTAGCTCTTAGGTCCTTATGTTATTTTTTTACTATTTGTGGACCATAGAGCTACGGATTTTTCCTATTTCAAAACGTTCGGAATTGCGACCCAGGTTCAGGTCGCACTTCTTTCCCCAAAATATATTGTTTATAATCCATGCAAAGCTTGGCAATATATATAGATCGAAGGGATCATTATTATTATTAAACTATAATATACTGTTTGGTATATTAAAAACGTTAAATCATTTTAATCAGCATTTCACGGATAATCTTAAAACTTAAAATAAATTTCAACATTTTTTTCATATGAATAAAATATATTTTTCCAGATGTTGCGCCTTTTTCTAAAGCAATATATTTCCCTTCCTTTTAACAATATATAGCAAGGCCGAAATCGACTTTACAAACTATGGCCAAAACGATTTTACAAGTAGGGCCGAAACGACTAAACAAAGTATGACCGAAACGACTTAACAAAGAATGGCCGAAATGACTTTACAAAGTATGGCAAAAGTGGCAGTGTGGCCAAAACGTCTTGCACCGAATAGCCCATGAAGATCAATGCCAGTTTACATGGGTCAAACATACATTACTCGTTAAAACAATAATGACCGATCGCGAAATGATTTTACAAAATATGGCCGAAACGGCTTTACAAAGTTAGACCGAAATGCATTTACAAAGTCTGGCCGAAATGACTTTACAAGGTAAAGCCGAAATGACTTTACAAAATATGGTCGAAATGACTTTTCAAGGTATGACCGAAATGACTTTACAAGGTATGGCCGGAATTACAAGGTATGGCCGGAATGACCGTGTCCTAACGAGGTATGGCCAAAAGTGACTTTACAAAGTATGGCCGAAACGACTTTACCACGTATGTCCGAAATGACATTACAACGTATGGCCGAATTAAATGACTTCACAAAGTGTGGTAAAAATGACCGTTTCGTCATGCATCGAATAACCAAAATAGATCAATTCAATTTTACATAAGCCAAGGGTTTGTATATTAAGTATATTGCGTATAACCCAATCAGATATAAATCGTTAAAACCAAAAATATTTTTGCATAAATTTAGGAATCAAATTTAGACATATTAAGCATCTGACAAATGAGTTTAAGACACGTCGAAAATCAGACGGACATACTCCCAGCAAATATATATTGCTGTCTGCCCTCAGAACACATATCTATATACACAAATGTACATACATGTGTATATATGTCCCTGTTGCCATTATGCGACAAAATGGTACGGAATTTAAGCTAAAGCAACGACAAATGTCATGAGTTTAAGACACGCAATAAATCAGACGGACATACTCCCAGCAAATATATATTGCTGTCTGCCTTCAAACACATATCTATATACATACATGTGTATATATGTCCCTGCTGCCATTATGCGACAAAGTGGTACACTGCAGACGGAGTTAATATAAAGCTATATCAACGACAAATGTCATAATTCAGACGCAAATATGCATAACATTTATAGTTTCCCAGTCGCAGACCGAATCCTGTCTATTGGAGTGTAACATGAAGCCAAATTACCGATTTGTTGACCAGTCACGCTGTTATGGCTCATGAAATTGCTGCGGTTTGGAATTTACCCAAAAGTCTCGCTAGGCAAGACAGTTATACCAAACCTATGTTAAAAGCACTGATTATGTATAATAAAAACTTAACATGAACACAATAATTATTGAGCATTCGTTGCTTACTTAACGTTCAGTGACAAATATTACATGCATTTCCAAGGTGAGAACGAGAATGAGGTACAGTTCAAAAAATAATCGTAAGGATTCGATGGAACCCATTGTCTCGCCTACTTTTGCTGTTAATCACAGCCTCAACAAAAATCAGGAAAAAATTAATAAAAATGTTCCTCTGAATACTAGCTTTTGATCATAAACAAGCTTCTGTCTAATTTTGGTACAAATCCAATATAGTATAAGAAAGTTATTAAAATTTAAAAAAACTTTAACCACAGAGTGAAAGTGTTGTTTCCTGGCAGAAAATCTAAGTCCATTTGAAAGTAAAATACGGAAAAATGGATTTATTTTTTTACAAAATTTACTTCTGGATACTATCTTATGATCATAAACAAGCTTCTGTCCAAGTTTGGTGCAAACCCAGGATAGTTTGAGAAAGTTATTAAAATTTAAAAAACTTTAACCACAGAGTGAATGTAATGTTTCCCCGCAGAAAAAACTAAGTCCATTTATAAGTAAAATACAGAAAAAAAGATTTTTATTTTTGCAAACTTTACTTCTGGATACTATCTTATGAACAAGCTTCCGTCCAAGTTTGGTAGAAATCCAGTATAGTTTAAGAAAGTTATTCAAATATTAAAAACCTTAACCAGAGTGAATGTCCCCGCAGAAAAACTAAGTCCATTTATATATAAAATACAAAAATAAATGGAATTTTATTTTTACAAAATTTACTTCTGGATACCAACTTATGATCTTAAACAAGCTTCTGTCCAAGTTTTGTAGAAATCCAGTATAGTTTAAGAAAGTTATTGAAATTTCCAAAACCACAGAGTGAATATTTTTGGCCGCCGCCGCCGCCGAAATGACGACACCGACGACGACGGAATGTAGGATCGCAATAGTTTTGATTTTTTGTATCTAAACAGGTTTCCTGAAATTCTGTTGTGTGGTTTGAGAGGAGTTGCTAGGACAAGAAACAAGATTGACGGGTCAAACACATTATACCCTCCGCAACTGTTGCGTGGGGTATAGTTAGTTATTTCTGGCTATGATGGTAAAGCCTCCTTGTTGAGCTGACTGGAATTACAATAGGAATATTAATCAAAGATCCTCCATACAGGGCATTATTAATACCAAGTTCAGTTTGCACTTTGCACTGGCCAAGTCAAGTTTCTAATACTCCCACATAAAAAGATGTGAACTTACTTGGTATTATTGTTGTAATGTATTTAATCCAAGCACTATCAATCAATAACAATCTTAAATATTCAGTGCTTCTGTTCTTTGAAAAGTTATGTTTTATTAACCAGATGCTTCGCAGGGTGCAGCTTTATACAACCGCAGAGGTCAAACCCTAAACAGTTGGGGCAAGTATGGACACAACATTCAAGCTTGATGGATTGTGATCAAATTCTTGACATAATATGAGTTTCTGACACAAAACAAACGTCAAGGTCTTACAAATTTATAATGCAATATTGTGCAATTAAAGATTTTTTCTTCAAACTTTTCCAAAAAATGGAATTTAAGAAATTTGGAAAAAAAATTGAAAACTACTACCACCCCCCTTTTTTGCAATAGGTCAAAAACCCGACTTTATACATTATTTACAAGTAGTGTAAGGGAGGTTAATCCGAAAACATACCAAACATTGTATGTTAACTGTTTTTGCATTACCTCCCTTACACTGGTTTTAAATTGTTTTAATTGTCCCTTGACCAGAAAAACCTAGTTCCCCCCCCCCCCCCCCCCCCCTTTTTTTTGCCCCCAATTCCAAAACATTTTGAGCCATAACCCCCCAAAGTCATTACTTACCATCCCTTAATGGTATTGAAACTTGTGGTATAATTTCAGAGATTCATCCACTTAAACACAAGTTATTGTTTGAAAACTACAAAAATGCTTATTTTGGGCCCATAACCCCCAAAATCAATCCGAACCTTCCTTCAGTGGTATCAACCTTCTGGTAAAATTTATAGAGATCCATTCGCTAAATCTAAAGTTATTGTCCAGAAAACCTAGTTTTTCCCCTTTTTTAGCCCCTAACTCCAAAAGAGTGCACACGCTGAAATGTCTCGCCTTCTTTACTAATCATTGATATTGTGTTGATAGTCTTAAGTATAAAGCTTTATTACATGTCAAATAAACTTAACATTAACCAAGATAACTAAACAAAGACCAATGAACCATGAAAATGAGGCCAAGGTCAGATGAACCATGCCAGACAGACATGTACAGCTAACAATGCTTCCATACAACACATATAGTTGACCTATTACTTATAGTTTAAAAAAATAGATCAAAACACAAAAACTTAACACTGTGCAATGAACCGTGAAAATGAGGTCATGGTCAAATCAAACCTGCGCGACTGACATATAGATCATAAAATATTTCCATACATCAAATATGGTTGACCTATGGCATATAGTATTAGATAAAATGACCAAAACTCAAAAACTTAACTTTGACCACTTAACAATGAAAATGAGGTCAAGGTCAGATGACATCTACCCGCTAGACAGGTACACTTTACAATCATTCCATACAACAATTATAGTAGACCTATTGCATAAAGTATGAGAAAAACAGACCAAAACACAAAAACTTAACTATAACTACTGAACCATGAAAATGAGGTCTAGGTCAGATGACACCTGCCAGTTGGACATGTACACCTTATAGTCGTTCAATACACTGAATATACTAGCCCTATTGCTTATAGTATCTGAGATACGGACTTGACCACCAAAACTTAACCTTGTTCACTGATCTATGAAATGAGGTCGAGGTAAAGTGAAAACTGTCTGACAGACACGAGGACCTTGCAAGGTACGCACATACCAAATATAGTTATCCTATTACTTATAATAAGAGAGAATTCAACATTACAAAAAATCTGAACTTTTTTTTTCAAGTGGTCACTGAACCATGAAAATGAAGTCAAGGACATTAGACATGTGACTGACAGATACTTCGTAACACGAGGCATTTATATACAAAGTATGAAGCATCCAGGTCTTCCACCTTCTAAAATATAAAGCTTTTTAAAAGAAGTTAGCTAACGCTGCCGCCAGATCACTATCCCTATGTCTAGCTTTCTGCAACAAAAGTTGCAGGCTCGACAAAAACATTTTGAGCCATAACCAACCATCCCTTCATGGTATGGAAACGTGTGGTATAATTTCAGAGAGATTCATACACTTAAAAACACAAGTTATTGTTTGAAAACTACAAAAATGCTTATTTTGGGCCCTTATTCCTTAACTATTGGGACCATAACTTCCAACATCAATCCCAACTTCCTTTAGTAGTATTAAACCTTCTGGTCAAAATTTATAGAGATCCATTTACTAAATCTTAAGTTATTGTCCGGAAACTAAACAAGTCTTTGGACGATAATGACATGATACCATTATATGATGCAATATTTTTTTTGCGGTCGTATAAAAAGGAGAATTTAATGAAGTCATTAATTAAATCCAACAATGTCTTGGTCCAATAAGGCAATGATTCTTCAGGACAAGATGAACATTGTGCAGCATCACCAGTGCACCTAGTTGTACCCAACATTGATTGAACCCGTTTCATAGATCATTCCTTTCATACATTACATATTTTTAACCTTCAATGGTCTTTTGAATGACCCCAATTGTTGTGACCAGCCTGACATAAAGCCAACATGGACAATGTGTCAAAGCATTGTTAGCCGACAATGTGGTATGGGTTTTGGTTATTGTTGATGGCCATTCAGTGAGCTGTAGTAACATTCTATAGCATTTGGTCTTTCATGGAGAGTTGTCTTGTTGGCAACAATACCACATCTGATAAAATATATGTATATCACTAGTATAAATAACAAAACAATTCCACAAAAACAACATTTATTCAAAAACTCGCAGTCCATGTCTTAACATCAAATCCATAACCATCTTTTCTTCCTTAATCACTTTTTTGTGCCAATATGATAGGGAATCAATATTCAGTAAAGCAGTATATCCCTACTTTATGCTTTTGTGCTAACTCTGTCCTAATTAAATCCCACCTTAAAGTATAATATTCAATCAATTAACAGATTAATTCACAGAACAAGACAATTTTTGTTACAAAATACTCAGTAATTTTCATAGACTACCCAATTACCATTATGTAATTATACATTTAACAATAACTTGACATTTTCTTTGAACTAAGAAGTATTTATATATATATTACCTAAGGCATCATGCTTGTTGGATTGATTGACAGGGTATTTTTAGCTTAGCATCCAGCAGTTAATATTTCATGAATATCTAGGACTTCCATGCTTGTTGGATGTGACCACAATATATTTTGGTCTCAAAATTTAACATAACCTTAAAATAATTGTGTATCCTTTTTCATAGTCATTCCCCTACTGAATATTTTGCAATAAACCATTTGACAAGCCACCAAACTCTAATTATACAATAATTGATTACTATTATTCTAAACACTGTAAGCTTTCCAAAAGTACAATATTTGATAGTATACATAGTCAAAAGATATCAGTCATATCAATATAATAGGAATACATAAGAAATTCCAGTATTTCAAAACTTCCAAATCAAAAATATTTACAATTAATATGGAAAAACAACTGCAATATTTAGTTTCTTGATCATTTTTAGTTGTGTTCCTCTGCGATTAGTTCACTTTATCATTTTTTAAAAAATATATAATAAAGAGCTCTCAAAAAACATAAACCCAACAATTACACTAATCTATCCTAGTCTTAATAACTAACAAATTACTTATTCCAACCTTTGCATAACAAAATGCATGCAATATATTGCTTTACATTGACCCAAAGACATCTTCATTTTAACCCACATAGGTCAGTTTGTCAGAACTTCAGTGGATAGATGTAGTGTTCTTGTTGGTTATTTTTGTTTTTACTTGTTTGTAATAGGACAGATAAGTCTGGGTAGGTGATAGTTCCATCCCTTTTCTTACAAGATCTAAACCATCAATCTGTCCAGATTACCTCTCACAAACTACAAAACATACATTGTATATGGCTCTTTTCATTCAAAACTGTTATCATATTTGCAAGTTTATTTTCCACAGAAAAATATTATGTTTCACTGTTAATTCAGTTACTTACTCTAAATTCCTTAAAAAGAAAAATGAATTCATCTTTGTCAATTTATATAACATTTATTTTGTAATAACAATTTCTATCTTGCTGAACATTTCCTTTGAGTTGAAGATTTTTAAGATGTGGATATTTAAGCATAAAATATATTCAGTTTTAACTTTTTTCTAAATAACTAAGAATTTTAGAGTAAGTCACTGGAATAACAGGTACATCCCTACTTAAATGTACACAAGATAATTGAACAAGCTATTAATATAACATGTATTATAATAATAAACCAAATTCTAGTGAAATACACGATCATGACTTTATAAAATAGCCATTTTAAAGATTAATATAAACAATGAATAGGGGATACCTTAATGAGAATAATGGAATTGTTTTTTTTTTGTTTCTTCCTATTAAAGGACATTTTATACCTCAGGAATACACCTGCCAGGTGGTCAATGACTTATTTTCTTCTTCAACTCTCCATTCTCAAACATTGCTTTATTCCTGAGGTACCTTGTTCCTAAGCATAATAAATCATCATGGAAATGTGTCCATGTATAAGCAAGCCATTAAAAATGAACCAAAAAAAATTCAATATTCAAACATGTGAAAAAGAAACCATTAAAAAGAAGCTAGAAATTAAGCTGACCTGTTATATATATTTATAATCTTTTTCATCATTCTTTAGAAAAATGTTCAAAACAATGTGCAACCAAAAAAATGCCATGCCAAATTTCTAGCTTCATGTGGCATTTCCTCAAAAAATTTCATGCAAACATTTCATAAATGGGAAATGCTAAAATATTTATATTATCTATTTATAGATTTTAATCATCATTTATACAATGAGGAATATGTTTTAACTTCATATCATTACAAATATAGTTCATCAAAATTTAATACAAAGAAATAAAAGAGGACAATTATGTCCCCAAAAAATATACATAGTCAAGTCTAACGGGCATGACCAACCCTTGTTAGTGTCTTGAACTCAATCCATTATGAAACTGGATTTCGAAAAATCTTTTATAATGGGCATCAGCAAATATCAATTCATCAGAGTATTTTACCTTTGTCTTGAAATCATTTGTGTGCTTTATCAAAGGCAAAATAAACTGAGAATGATTTTTTTCCATTTACCGCCCACTCTGATCAATATCTTTTTCATATCATTTTCATGAATGATCAGTTTTTCAATTTTCAAACTTTTTAAGACGAGAAGTAAAAACCTTTTTCTGATCAACTTCTTCTAAGTTATCAAATATATGCAATCTTGACATTTTTTTTACATATTCTTTTTGTCATAATATTGCGTTACTTGTATTTTTTTTTACCTAGTCATATTAAATAGCCATTAGGAACAAACTCAACCCAATTAAGGATACAACCTCCCGTTTTAAACCTAAACTTTTTCACAATGCATCAATTCTGGATTACAATAGGTTTAATATTGCACAAATAAACAGTTGTGCTTCATTTGATGCAAAAGGAACTCCATTCTTAAGATATTCAACTTGAAACTTTTAAATTATATATCAGTCTTGAAGTAATATCAAATTATGTTTAGAGCCTTACAGCATTTTTACTCTTTTTTCTCTCAATGTGATGAATTTTCCCTACTAAAAACTCAAGGAAGATATTTAAGTGAATTAATTCAAAATTCTAGCTTTCTTTATTTTATCTGATTTTAACTTCCTTTTTTAGAAAATTATTACCCAACAACAATGTTTGAAAGTATGGGAAATTTTATCTTTAAAATTTTATAAAGTGTAATTATCAATTATTAATTTGAAATTCAAAAAACAATCTTTCAATATATCCCTTTTTCAAGTCTTTCAACGATCTCCATTCAGACTGTTTCCATAAAAAATATATGAAATTACAAAAATATCTTCTTTGTAAAATGCAGTCAAAAAACACAATTTTGGCTGACAAAAACATTCATCACATGCATACAAATGCAGGATCACTTCAAACAATCTTTAACATGACTGCGTTTGTTTCCTGTGGCATTTTAGTCCCGTGGACTGGTGTTGTCAATAGACAACAATTGAAAAAAAATATATGTATAAATGCAACAAGGCAATGCTACAAAAGTAAACATGCCATAACAAAAAAGAATCGGTTTGAATGACATTTGAAAGACAGTTATTGCAAATATCATTCAAACTTTGAACATGTTGATGAAAAGACTGTTCACAGCACATTTTTTTTTTGCGATAAAAAGGCAAAAATTACTGAAAGACTTTAAGAGCTGATCGTACAATTTCGTCTTCAACATGTTACTTGAATGCTGATTTAGGGAAATTTCATAAATTTGATCGAAATCAACATCCACTATAACAATATATATGTTCAATTAGAAAGCACTTGTTCATTATAAAAATGTAAATATATGAAAAAATTTAACAAAAAACAAGAAAAAATAGAGAGAAATTTCTTCGGCAAGTGCATTCTAATTGAGAGTTAACTTAGTACTATAATAATGAAAATAAGTGTTACCAATCTTTTAAAAGTAGAAAGACAAATATAATTTATTGTTTCCTGTGTCATAATAACCAATTCAAAAAGGAATGAACCAATTCAAAAAGGAATGAAACTAATATTTTAAACAAATAATTGTTCATTCAATAAAAAAAATCATAAGTGTTATCTTCATATTATTATAGAAGTATCCTTTTTTGTTTTCTTCTAATGAAAACACCTTTATTCTCAAAAGCTATAACAATTTCAATTTCACCAGCTGAATACAGTGTTCGCCAAAAAAACATTGAATAGCAGTAATGTTAAACTTTCGTTCAAAAATTATCAGAGCTAAATGGCAGTAGTAATCAAACTTGAGAAAAAATAATTACAAAATAGAAAGTCATCAATACTAAATGTCTTCCATTTTTCAATCAGTTGCTGGAACATTTGAAATAAGTAATGAAAAGTTTAACAAACAAACAGAATAAATAAGAACTGGCCTTGAGAAACTAAAACATAATCATAAGTCCATAAATTTCATCAGTAACACTTAAATTCCATAAACATTTAAACAGTCAATAGTATAATAATCAGGCAGTGATATCTGTTGAGGATTTGTCACCATGAATGCCACTATCTGGGCTCTGAATGCCCTCGGGTAATCCTTTGGCAGTAGGTGTGGTCACTTCTTCAGCATCATCATACACACCATTTATTTTGTTGTTATCACCATTTACAGCAATTGTAATGCTATCAGTCTCTCTATCAAATAAACAATTTTATCAAAAATAATATTTAAGGAATTACAATTTATAACTTAAAACAGGTTTCAATTTCAACTGGTCTTTTAGAAGACTAGGAGAGGTTCTTTTTTAAAGTTCATCAATTATCATTAATAATAAACACTTTAATACTGATGAAGTTAAATGCAAACCAATATTATTCATAGAATTGCAGTTGACTTTTTATATTAAGCTACTAAGACCCTCACAAGTTCATCTTTCACGCCGAAGGAAGGAATTGACATCAAAATGCATATTTCCGTGAAACTTCAAATCAGTCAAATAGTCCTGTAACTGATGTCTTGTATAAACAACATTATTAGTTTCCTAGAAAGAATATCTGCCATCAAAAACAGTTCCATTACTATAGTGGTTATGTTCTAGTAATTCAGAAATTATGTTTCATGTATGCCCACTCCTTTTCCATTCCAGATTTGCAAGAAAAACTATTATAAGGCTTTTAATTTTCTCTATTAAATTTTTATCATTTTATGTTATTGTGGAGCCTTTCAAAGCTTACTATATTCTGCTATTGCTAATTTTTTGCTAATGGTTGAAACCAGTACATCTCCTTAAAGTTTCTTACTTCCTAGTCCTTTGATCTCCGGTGGAGAGTTGTCTCATTGGTGATCATACTATTTCAACTTGGTTTAACAATCATAACAAAGCAAGAAGGTATCTTATGTAAATTACCCATCAGATTCCACAGTAACTCCTCTTCCTCTTCCACCTGATGGCTTCCCTCCTCTCTTGTTATTGTTATTGTAAACCCTTGGTCTGACTCGGATCTTTTTCACTCCTCTTCCACTTATAGCACCTCGTCCTCTGAAGTAACCTCGCTCAGGGGACATCATCTGAAGAAAAAGAAAATTATTATAAATAAGAACTGAAAGACAGGTAATTTAAATTTTAAGTATTTGCTAGTAAAACTGCAGTCTCACCAGGATGTTAGATCCAACAAATAAACGTTATGATTTGATTTTCTGGGTTTTAATGCCACTTTTTAGGAAGCAGAAGTTCCTGGAGAAAACCACCGTCCATCTATAGGAAAACTGACAATCCCAGTCAATTAAGAATGGAGTCGAGTACACTGCAAGAGCGGGGTTTGAACTCACAAACTTGTTTAACCATGCCTCATCTTTATGTACCTGTCCAAAGTCAGGAGCATGTAGTTCAGTGGTTGGCGTTTGTTTCAGTCTGTCATATTTATTTTTTGTAAATTGATTTGTTCTGCAGGTTTTTTTAATTGAATTAGTTCATATTTTCATGTCAGGGCCTTACAGTACATTTTTTCTCATTGTTAAAGGTGTATGGTTGCCTATAACTGCTTACATCCAAATCATTTGAACTTTGGTCGATAGTTGTCTCAATGGCAATCACCAAATCTCTCCATCTTTATATTGTACAATAAATGTTTCATTATCTTATTTCTTCAACCAGTAACAAAGTATGACTGTTGTAACTTTTATTGTTTCATAGGAAATTTCTTACCCCTTGGTATCTCATCCCTCCTCTTCCATAAGCAGGTGGATAACCCATTCTGGGCCTCATTCCATCTCTACCAAAGCCTGGATCTCTGAACATCATGCCACGTCCCATCAATGGAGGTGGTCTACCCATCATACCACCTCCTCTATTACCCATCATACCACCACCTCTATTGCCCATCAAACCTCCTCCTCGATTACCCATCATTCCACCTCTTGGATTACCCATCATGCCTCCTCTTGGATTGCCCATCATTCCAGCTCCTCCTCTGTTACCCATCATACCTCCTCCCTGAAAGTAATTAGCAGTAAAGACAAGTTTCTTAAAATCACAATAAAAAATAATGTTTACTTTTAAAACAGACTGTAAGCTATTTCATCTTTAAAATCACAAGTATGCCCTTCCCAAGTGCATGGAATAAGAAGAAAGTTTATGTAGTGACCACATACTTAACCATTGATTGTGATTTAGATTATTCTCAAAATTCTAGCTTAAACACGGTAGAAGCTAGAAATACCATGTACCCAGCATGTCTAATTTTACCAAAAATGACCCTTTATATTTATACACACCATTTGAATATGTTCCAACATCATACAACATATACAAGTTTTTGCTTGAAACAAGAATAAGGAAGGTTGAGGATAAAACAATATGCGCCCCACCCCATTTTGTTGCTGGGACATAAAAGTGTGCTATATTTTTGTTTGGTTCATTAGGATTTGACAACACTATGAATGAGCCATAACTGTAATATAATAGCAATCTAGTTATAAAGAAGTTTTTATGATGCATCAGCAACATTAACACTAATTTGGTTTATAATATTACCTTGCAGGATAACCTCTTCTCTGACCTCCTTGACCTCCAACTGACATAACCCTAGGTGACATAGATCCCATTCCACCATTGCCTCCTCTACTGCCTGGTATATTGGCTCCCCAGCTTCCAACAACTACTCCAGCAATTTCAAGCTGTCCACCTCGAGCATCAATAGGCGACTGTCCTGTAGTTCACATCATTTATTTAATAAAGTGAATTTATAATATCAAGAGTAAATTATGCACCTTTAAATTGAGTATAGACACTTAAAATTGCATGCCTGGAGAAATATTGAGTGCATATCAAAAAAATTTCATCTGTTTTATTCATTTTCTTATTCCCAATAAAATTCCCCCAAAATTATGACATTAAACAGACAAAATATTACACTGCATTTTACCAGTATTCAAAATAAAGGCAAATAATGAAATGAAACTAATTAAGCAAATGAAAATACTTGACCCCAGTGTTTCTTCCTAAAGGAGAAGGTTCACAAAGGATTAAAATTGGCCCTAAATTTTTAATGATTTTTAAATCGTGCCAAATAATTATAAATTTCAAATAGGAATACTTGAGATAATACTGTTAAGACTAAAATATACTTTTTTGGCACCTTCCTTTAAATTTTTTGAAGCTATGACCCCTTAAATATACATTTATTGTATTTTAGGTCAATTTTGTCCAAAATTCTAATTATTTTTGGCATAATTAACTTTGGTCGCCATCCACGATCCAAAAAGTTTTTATATTGATGAATTCTATAATACGTTTGGAATCTTTTGGTTACATAACATTTTGGATCGTAGGTGGCGGCCAAATTTTTCCTACAGCTTTTAGGTCTGAAAATTGCCCAAAATCATCATAATTTGACAAAATGTCCAAAATGGGCCTAATTTGGAGAGTATTACGTACTTTTATGAAAAGAACAGATTTATTCAGCTTTTAAGACTTTTGAAATAGACCCATTTACGAACCAATTTGTGAACTATTTGGTGTTTTATGATAAAGTTGATTATTCTAGGCCATTTTGGACCATAAGTGAACCTTGTCCTTTGTGAAAATTAAAATTTTCTAAAATTTCGGGTGTTTAAACAATACTTTATGAATGTTAAAAACTGTACAAAAGCAAAATGTTTCACTTAAATGGATCTCTAACTAATGCTTTGGAAAGAATCTATGGAGGAAACACTGTGGTATATAATATATAAACATGAAACACACAAGAATAAGAAACTGATGAAAATAATGCCAGTGGAAGATGCTATCAAATACCAATAAACAAACATTTGAAAGGTAAAAATTGTATTTCTTGGGTGAACCACAAATCTAAATATTTAACAATACATAAATTTCTAAAGGCCAGGTTTATTTGAAGACGTTGACTGAATCATGTAATCAAGTATTCATGAATAAACAATTTACCTTAATTCGTTATGGCACCCTCAACAGAGTTAATTAGTTAAGGCTACTCTCAACAGAGTTCATTCGTTATGGCACCCTCAACAGAGTTAATTCGTTATGGCACCCTAAACAGAGTTGATTCGTTATGGCACCCTAAACAGAGTTAATTCGTTATGGCACCCTAAACAGAGTTAATTCGTTATGGCACCCTCAACCGAGTTAATTCGTTATGGCACCCTCAACCGAGTTAATTCGTTATGGCACCCTCAACAGAGTTAATTCGTTATGGCACCCTCAACAGAGTTAATTCGTCATGGCACCCTCAACCGAGTTAATTCGTTATGGCACCCTAAACAGAATTAATTCGTTATGGCACCCTCAACCGAGTTAATTCGTTATGGTACCCTCAACAGAGTTAATTTGTTATGGCACCCTCAACAGAGTTAATTCGTCATGGCACCCTCAACAGAGTTAATTCGTCATGGCACCCTCAACAGAGTTAATTCGTTAATTCGTTATGGCACCCTCAACAGACTTGATTTGTTATGGCACCCTCAATGGAGTTAATTCGTTATGGCACCCTCAACAGAGTTGAATCGTTACGACACCCTCAACAGGGTTGATTTGTAATGGCACCCTCAACAGAGTTGATTCGTTATGGCACCCTCAACAGAGTTGATTCGTTATGGCACCCTCAACAGAGTTAATTGGTTATGGCACCCTCAACAGAATTGGGGTGACATATAATTTTATCAATATTGTTATCTAAGAAAAAATAAATGAAACCACAGTATTCTTACTGATTTTTTGTTACTTATCAAGCATATGGACATACAGGTTTTTTGAAAATATTGAAAAAACTAAACTATGTAGATGGATGAGATTTTACTTTTAAGAACATCATGAAATAAGAAAGAACCATCTAGTAGTGTCCCACATATTGTTTACTTCAAAGTTATATCTACCACTGGCTTTACTTCAAGAGAGAATAATAAGGTGTTGAAGAAAAAAAGAAAGACAAAATAAAAAACAAAGCAAATACAGAGAGCAAACTAAATGATAGAGGGTATATACCGCACCTTTAGTTTGATATTTACCCAGAATTCCCCTCCCTCTTCCTGGAGACTTAGGCTGCTGTCCCATACCAGCAGGTATACCAGGACGCATGCCTGGGCCTCCTCCACTCATTCCATGACCACCACCCATTCCTCCATGTCCTCCACGCATTCCATGGCCACCTCGCATACCACCAGGTGTCATGCCCATTGGATTTGAGAATTGATTGAATGGATAGTTGGTATACATGGACATAGCTGCAGAAGGAAGAAGGGGACGGGCAAATTCCACTGTGAGACCTTCCATAATGGCCTGACGCATTCTTTCCACTCGGAGAACTTGGTCAACCTTTAAAATAAATAATCACTTTAAATTTCTAATGAGCAATAAAAGTCAAACACATTTCTAAGTTAATTAAAAATCAAATTTATAAACATATTTAGTGCAGTTAAACGTAATCATTCATTTTATTTTCTGTGTTAAAAGAACTTTTCCAATACATCTATCTGTCAGATGACAGTAAAGCTAACAATATTATTATAGCCGAAGACTTGAGTGTGTATGTTTAAACAACATCTTAGGTAACACGGTTTGCTAGCTGAACCTTGAAATCACTGTTAGGTTAACTTAGGTATACTAACCCCTTTTAAGAGTAGACTAGTCCGACAGATAGCCAAACTATCTATTATTGATTTAACCTACACACTCAAATCATTTGGCTGTAATAAATCACTCTGATTTCTTCTTCCACCTTACCTGCCCATCACACATATCTATCAGTGGTGTGTTGTTGTTGGCTTTGAGTAATTTGTAATGGAAAAGTTTGCCATCGAAGTAATGCCATGGAGCGCACATATTCCATGGGATTGGTGCACCACACACATCATTGGCAAAGACTGCTGTCTCCACTCCTGACATAAACAATGAGGCTAAATGGATTCCTCTTGGCAACACATTTGGCAACTGAAACAGAAAATTTATTAATTTATAAAACTATTGATCACTTACCAACAATTGCATCAGCCTATATTTTCAAGTGGAAATCAAAAAGGATTTTCAATAATAAAGCCCACTTATCTGTTTCTGTATATTTACTATCAGTTATTGCGTCTTATTTTCCCCCTCAAAATGTTTTGGCTAATATCAAGGTGTACTATGAGCTTTTGCTTGAGAAAGATTACCCCACTACATGATATTGACCATAGGAGGATCCAAATGAAAACGCAAACTCATGTTAAGCACCATACAAAATTTCAGGAATCACTAACTGAAAAAAATACAAAACAAAGCTAATGTTGTACAAGTATAGCAACCTACCCTCTTCAACCAGAGCTTTGGGGCAGAGGAAAAAATCAAGGTGGATTTCCTTGGAAAAAGTAAGCTACAAATTTTAGTGTTTGGATTGTATATTTTGCAGTTCAGTATATTACTGTACCTTGAGATCCTGCATGGTTTGTACATCATGTAATAATGGAGATACACTCATGGCAAGGAAAGCATCTAATTCTTGTCTCTGTAAAATTCTTCCTCTTGTCAATATAAACCTGTTAATAAATATCAAAATATAGCACAATGTCACAGGCTTTTATATAATTGTTGTAAAACTTATATTAAATGCTGTCCTTATCTGATGATATCATTTTTATCTTTTATCACACTGTGTATTCCTGACAGATAGTCCAATTTCCATACTTAAAATTATAAGGGTTTTCTAAGCATATACAAATTAACTACTGTAGGTGAATAAATATTGATGTCTACAGGGTAATTTGTTTGAATCTATTTCTCTAATTATATAATAATTCAATGTATAATGCCATGTCCAGTGCATTTGTGAGAATTTATACAAGACAAATTCTACAAAAAAAATATCAAGTTATTCTCATTAAGAATAGAACATGGCTGAATTTGTTATGAAGTTAACTAACACAACTGTACCTCAAAACACAACACAACAACAAGAGCTGTTGAGGTACATATTGTGTGTTCAGCATCAGAGGAGTGTCACTCTCCATACAGGTAAGGAATGCCCTCAATCTCCTTGTTTTATCTTCTACATTGGTTCCTAACCACATACGTTCAATACTGGGTGTTTTCCAATCCACTGGATAAGCTGTCACCATTTCACATTGGATCTTTGTTGTGCCACGTCTTATGATCCACTCTTTTACTGGTACTTCAAACTTTTTAAAATCTGGGGCTACAAACAATCCAAATAAAACAATACAAGTCATAAGTTTACTCTTCTTCATACTAGATACAAATGTAAGAAGCATAGGACAGTTTTTCCATGTAAAAAATACCCCCAAAAAATAACCAAAGGTTAAAAAAATTATATCTTAAAGCTCATGACAATTTTGCGTATCAAGTAACTGCATACAGTGTTATACCCAGGGCCTTTTAGCATCATAATAATATGAAGCTATATTGCTAGAATGTGATGCTATCGGAAAATAAAAATGATTTTCTTATAGATTGTGTTATGAAAGTGATGCTTCTGGATTGTATAAATAATTTCCTTTTAACTAGGATGCTATTTGCAATTTGTGTGGAGAACACTGGCATAGTATATGCATTGATATGTTAATTTATGAAAATCAGTTGGATCATAATTAAAAAGTGTGAATCAAATTTGTCAAATTTTGTTATATCTATATGTTGCATGTATTTTGCAGATTTTTTGTAAAGATATCTATAAATATTATAAATTTTGCATTGCAATTTGCTGAAAGAGAGATTGATAGAGAATCATAAACAGCTATGTTTACCTTGTTCTTTATTTTGGTTATCATGAATGATTTTCTGTTTGTTGAGGTTAAATAAGACAGAGTAAACAGTTTGTCTGATAGGTCTGTACAGTTCTACTCCTGTTGGTAACTCTCGACTGATGTCATCTTCAAGGGTAACTGCAATCTTGATCTCTCCCTAATAGTGCAAAAAGCAAGTTAGTTTTTTCTGAAGTACATTAATTTTTAAATTAAATATTTGAGTGAAAATTGAGCATACAGTTCACATTTTGGATAATTCTTCAAAATGTGTAATCTTGTCAACTTCTTTCAACTATTATGAAGGCTATTTCATTGAACTGGAATTTTCATTTTTCATCATTAAGATGTCATTGGATGTATTACCAGGATAGTACTATGAGCAACACCACCGGTGCCACATATGGAACAGGATCTGCTTACCCTTTCTGGAAGCACCTGAGATTCTCTCTTCCCTCTGTTATTGATAGGGTTCATGTTGCTTAGTCTTTAGTAATCTGTGCTGTTTATTTTGTCCTTCACAAAGTATTGTCTGTTTGTCTTTTTCTTTTTTAGCCATGGATTTGTCAGTATATTTTTGACCTGTGACTTTGAATGTCGTCCCTTAGTCTTGAGTAATCTGTGCTGTTTATTTTGTCCTTCACAATGTATTGTTTGTCTGTCTTTTTCTTTTTTAGCCATGGATTTGACCTGTGACTTTGAATGTCCCTCTGGTATCTTTCACCTCTCTTACGATTGTTTGTTCATGTGATGTGGACGAGTAAAATAAAGGCATGGGGTTTTGGTGATAATGGAAGTTGTTTCTACCTGCTCAAATCCATTTTTCATTTGAGCAAAATATATTTGTCTCAACATCTTTTTATAGAAATAACATCTTTGTGGAATATAAGCACATTAATGTACAACTATCCAACCTTTTCCCCAATATTTCAAATTATTTTCTGATTTAAATGCTAAATCAGACTGACAATAGTTTTCCCTTTATAGATACATGTATGTAAGAAGCTCAAATACATATAAAATAAAGTGAATCATAGTTTGTTTTATGATTTAAAATTTAACTTTTGATAACTTTCAACTTCCAAAACAGAAATATTTCTTAAAACGATGAATGACGAAACTGATGTTCCTAAAAGTTTCAATGATGTTAAATAGGACACCTTTTTTAATATCAGGATAAGGACAAATTTAAATTTGCAGATTGTGTAAACATCTCACCTGGGATAATAATTGGTAAATCCAAGAACACATCAATCCCTTTTGATGTCTCTCACTAGCTACTCTCATTATTTCAGGCAGAACTTGAGGAATTCTAGAGTCTGAAGGTTGTCCTGCTGGTGGTTTCTGAACCTGAAAGAAGTATATTCATTTTAAAACATCAACTTCAATATTCTCAAAACTAGTTCAAATGGAAGAAAATACTAATATCATAGAAATAATTATGATCTGAAACTTGTTAAGTTAAACTAAATCAAGGATTATGAAAATAGATTGATAGTAACTTGCTATTTGAACATCCAGTAAAAAATTATGAACTTTAAATGAATATTATTATTAATATGAAATCAGAAGTTGTAGAATAATTATTTTCCCATTGTTAAGCTTACCCCCTGTACTTTGGGAGTTTGAGGCCAACCAACCTCAGGACTGTTTCGATTGGGGCTGGATCCACTACTGCTGCTGGAAGAAGAGGAAGCGGCGGCAGCTAACATCTCTGGTTTTAATGGAATACCTGAGGAAATTCAAGTTCAGATATGTCTAAGTAAACTCAGTCATTCTCCAAATAAAAAGATAAAATATTTAACTGTACTGATGAAAGTCTGTTACTAATATTATAAGCTAACTTAGCATGAAAGTCCCTTCATTCAATCATATTTGTCAGTTGTCAAGCCAACACCAAAAAGAAACTTTTGTGTGTAAAAAAATACACTAATTTTTATTGTTATTTTAGACCAACACCTGATTTCCCTAAAATAATTCATCGATCATTATATATTTTTTATTCGTAATAACTGTATATAATGGTGTTTTTTTTGGGTATATTAGTTTTTAATATTGCTAAGATATATTGATATATGTTGTATATATGTAATATAAATGTATTTTAACGTGTGTTTTACAGTCTCTCAAAACTCTTTTAAAAATTGATCTCAATATCATATTGTGTTTTAAATCAATATTTTAAAGAGGTGAGACTCCAATAATTATTTGTTGTTGTATATAATATTTGAAATATACTGTGTATTTATTTCTATTTCTTATTTTTGTGGATTTCGTGGGTAGAGGTGAATCACAAAATTTAATGTACAATGAAGAACAAATTTTCTATAGGCTTGTATGCAGATTTGAGCAAAACCATGAAATCAGATATCCATGAACATACAAGTTTTCCTCAATCCATGAAAATTGTAACTTGACCTGTACTGTATGGTAATAAGCATTGTGTATGAGTTTTGTAACATTTGATTGAGGCAAACTAAATTTAGGAAACAAAACAAAAAATCACTTTCAATTGTACAGTGGCATAACTCAAGAATGGTTAAAGTGATGCCACCTAAATTCAAATGTATTTGTGTTTTGTGGAAATAAGCATTTTGTATGAGTTTCAAAACAAATTTGATTTGTGTTTTGTGGAAATTAACATTGTGTATGAGTTTTATATCAAATTTGATTTGTGTTTTGTGGAAATTAACATTACGTGTGAGTTTCAGAACAAATTTGATTTGTGTTTTGTGGAAACTAGCATTGTGTGCGAGTTTCATAACAAATTTGATTTGTGTTTTGTAAGAATTAGCATTGTGTGTGAGTTTCATAACAAATTTGATTTGTGTTTGTGGAAATTAACATTGTGTATGAGTTTCATAACATTTGGTTGAGGCAAAATAAAGTTAAAGACAGAAACCAACTTTGGTAAGTATGTACGTCCAAGGGTAAAACTTAATGCACCCTCTGCTACTGTGGGGGCATCAAAATTATGATCAAAACAGCCCTAATGGAAACAAACCTGCATCTCCTTTCTCATTAGGTTTATCAGTAGACCAACCTGACTGCATGCTGTTCAAGTTCTGTTGGTTTGGAGGGTCAACAACAATCTGTGGGGCAGGTCCTTGGTCTGCTGCATATCCTTGTCCCTCCTGGAAAGTAATAACATTTTACATTTCAATCCTTCTTACTTGTAAAAGACAGATAAAACTACAACACTAAAACAACAACATGAGCTTTTTATATGGTCGTACTGAAGACCATTCATGAAACTCTAAGAAATGCATATTTAACTTTAATGCAAAACCACCATGTGAAATAGTAAGTTGTGGTTTTGTTATAAAAAAGTTTGAACATCAAAATATATATTATTTTTATTTTTATTTTCAAACAATTTTATATATCTTGTATATATAAAATCATTCCATTTCGAAAAATTGAATTATTACACAGTAATTTTATTAGTCTCAATGACATACATTCTTGAAGACAGCTTTGATAGTTTTCTGTATTTTTTATTTACAAAAACTAAGTTTTCATAAAATTGCATTATGTACATTTCAAAATTGCAATGGTTGCAATGTTTTGTAAAGTCAATTTATATAAGCATACCTGTCCTGGTGCTCTTGTTTGAACAGTGTGTTGTACAGGATAACCACTTTGTCTTGGCATGCCTGAAACTAAAATAGCACATTTTTTCTCTCATGCATATCTATAAAAAGAAATATAAACAAGAATGTGTCCCCAAACACAAATGCCCCAATCGCACTATCATTTTCTATGTTCAGTGGACCGTTACATTGGGGTAAAAAACTCTAATTTGGCATTAAAATTAGAAAGATCATATTATAGGAAACAGGACTACTTAGTTTGAAGTCGAACCTGAAGCAGGACAGACGGACAAACGAACGAACAGACCAGAAAACATAATGAACCTCTACTATCGTAGGTGAGGTATAAAAAACTTTTGTATTGTAGATTTCAATTTAAAGATTCAGGAATTTCATAAATTATTGCAATATTTCAAATTGAAATAACATAAATAAGTTGCATATAAACATACA
>CM034349.1:43743621-43756580 GCA_019925275.1 Mytilus edulis | reverse complement strand
TAGTTCCCAATGATATGATCTTTCTAATGTTAATGCCAAATTAGAGTTCTGACCATGATTTCATGTTCCACTAAACATAGAAAATGATAGTGCAAGTGGGGCATCTGTGAACTATGTAGACAGTCTAGTTTATTATAAATGTGAAAATATTCATGAAATAATGTACAAATTTAAATTAATTTTTTCTAAAATACATTTTGATTTATTTTGCAGGACTTTTTAGGAAGAATGGAATGTACGCTTGGCGAGATTGTTGCTTCAGGGACCAGATACACAAGGAGACTTCTGTAAGAATTTTTCTTTTCAAATGTTTTATACGACCGCAAAAATTTTAATTTTTTGTTCGTATATTGCTATCACGTTGGCGTCGTCGTCATCGTTTAGTTTTCGCACTCTAACTTTAGTAAAAGTGAATAGAAATCAATTAAATTTTAACACAAGGTT
The DNA here is from genome assembly GCA_019925275.1 of Mytilus edulis. Classification (NCBI taxonomy): domain Eukaryota; kingdom Metazoa; phylum Mollusca; class Bivalvia; order Mytilida; family Mytilidae; genus Mytilus; species Mytilus edulis. The sequence goes on along the minus strand of CM034349.1, from coordinate 43,756,136 downwards.
TATGACCACAAAAGGAAGGTTGGGATTGATTTTGGGAGTTTTGGTCCCAACATTTTAGGAATTAGGGGCCAAAAAGGGCCCAAATAAGCATTTTCTTGGTTTTCTCACTATAACTTTTGTTTAAGTAAATAGAAATCTATGAAATTTTGACACAAGGTTTATGACCACAAAAGGAAGGTTGGGATTGATTTTGGGAGTTTTGGTTCCAACAGTTTAGGAATTAAGGGCCCAAAAAGGTCCCAAATAAGCATTATTCTTGGTTTTCACACAATAACTTTAGTATAAGTGAATAGAAATCAATGAAATTTTAACACAAGGTTTATGACCACTAAAGAAAGGTTGGGATTGATTTTTGGAGTTGAGGTCACAACAGTTTATGAATTAGGGGCCAAAAAGGGGCCCAAATAAGCATTATTTTTGGTTTTTGCACCATAACTTTAGTATAAGTAAATAGAAATCTATGAAATTAAACACAAGGTTTATGACCATAAAAGGAAGGTTGGGTTTGATTTTGGGAGTTTTGGTCCTAACAGTTTAGGAATAAGGGGGCCCAAAGGGTCCAAAATTGAACTTTGTGTGATTTCATCAAAAATTGAATAATTGGGGTTCTTTGATATGCCGAATCTAACTATGTATGTAGATTCTTAATTTTTGGTCCCGTTTTCAAATTGGTCTACATTAAGGTCCAAAGGGTCCAAAATTAAACTTAGTTTGATTTTAACAAAAATTGAATCCTTGGGGTTCTTTGATATGCTGAATTTAAAAATGTACTTAGATTTTTAATTATTGGCCTAGTTTTCAAGTTGGTCCAAATGGGGGTCCAAAATTAAACTTTGTTTGATTTCATCAAAAATTGAATAAATGGGTTCTTTGATATGCCAAATCTAACTGTGTATGTAGATTCTTAATTTTTGGTCCAGTTTTCAAATTGGTCTACATTAAGGTCCAAAGGGTCCAAAATTAAACTAAGTTTGATTTTAACAAAAATTAAATTCTTGGGCTTATTTGATATGCTTTTTCTAAATATGTACTTTGATTTTTGATTATGGGCCCAGTTTTCAAGTTGGTCCAAATCAGGATTCCATATCAAGTATTGTGCAATAGCAAGAAATTTTCAATTGCACAGTATTGCACAATAGCAAGAAATATCTAATTGCACAATATTGTGCAATAGCAATTAATTTTCAATTGGAGTTTCTTTGTATAGAATAGTAGTTGATAATATATGTTGGAAATTTGCCAGACATGACTATGATGTCATTTTCTATTTTTATTTGCCAATAACTTTATGTAAATAACTTCATTGGAAATTTGCCAATATAAAATGTTGCTGATGAAGCTTTTTTTCCTTATCTTATCTAAAATGTTTTTAGATAATGTATGTTGGACATTTGCCAGACATGACTATGATGTCATTTTCTATTTTTATTTGCCAATAACTTTATGTAAATAACTTCATTGGAAATTTGCCAATATAAAATGTTGCTGATGAAGTTTTTTTTATTGTTTTATACAATAAACAATGTATATTCACTTTTACTACCAACCAATCTTTACCATTCAGTGATAACAAGCACTTTATTTTACATTTTAACATTTTATGATGTATTTAATAGAGTAGTTATTGTTGCAAACTCCATTAGAAATTTGAATTGATATCAGTTTTGGAAATAGGGAAACGGGGATGTAAAAAAAAGGGGGGGTTTAAATTTTTCTCATTTCAGATTTCATAAATAAAAAGAAAATTTCTTCAAATATTTTTTTGAGAGGATTAATATTCAACAGCATAGTGAATTGCTCAAAGGCAAAAAAAACTTTTAAGTTCATTAGACCACATTCATTCTGTGTCAGAAACCTATGCTGTGTCAACTATTTAATTTTAGATTTAAAAAGTTTGAAGAAGAAATCTTTAATTGATTTGTAAAATCTTGACATTTGTTTTGTGTAAAAAAAAACCCATGTAATGTCAAAAATTTGATCACAATCCAAATTCAGAGCTGTATCACGCTTGAATGTTTTGTCCATACTTGCCCCAACTGTTCAGGGTTCGACCTCTGCGGTCGTATAAAGCTGCGCCCTGCGGAGCACCTGGTTTTTGCATGTTTAGACAATACAGATTTGATTGTTGCAAGAAAATTTAATGAAATGACACACAACATATATATTTTTTATGATTTATCCAATCATAAATGTCTCTTTGCATGAACTATTTTGTTGTTACACTTCATCAACTGAAAGTCATGGATATAAGAGTTTAGTTGGTAGAATTTAACAAACAGAAAATTCATGAATAAAGTTTAACAACAAAAAGATACAAAACTTCTTTCTTTTATTTCCTTGTCCATAAACAAATAAGTAAATGATAAAACAGACATTATCACAAAAACAGGAAGTAAATAAATTGTTACCAAGGAGACAGAGTAGTCTTTTGTGACCTTTGCTAGTAATCATTTACAAAAATGTGATACAAGAAATTCTCTTGGTGCTTGATTAGGCCAAACAAAAAAGTATGTGTGTTTACTGTCACATGCTGAAAAAAACCCAGAGTAGGTACATGTAGGTAGGGATTTTTATGCCCCACCTACGATAGTAGAGGGGCATTATGTTTTCTGGTCTGTGCGTCCGTTCGTCCGTCCGTTCGTTCGTCCGTCTGTCCCGCTTCAGGTTAAAGTTTTTGGTCAAGGTAGTTTTTGATAAAGTTGAAGTCCAATCAACTTGAAACTTAGTACACATGTCACTTATGATATGATCTTTCTAATTTTAAAGCCAAATTAAACTTTTGACCCCAATTTCACGGTCCACTGAACATAGAAAATGAAAGTGCGAGTTTCAGGTTAAAGTTTTTGGTCAAGGAAGTTTTTGATGAAGTTGAAGTCCAATCAACTTGAAACTTAGTACACATGTTTCCTGTGATATTATCTTTCTAATTTTAATGCCTTATTATATTTTTTTTACCCAATTTCACGGTCCATTGAACATGGAAAATGATAGTGCGAGTGGGGCATCCGTGTACTTTGGACACATTCTTGTTTGGTTTTTTTTTTACATTGAGTCTATGGGAGCAACATTGTGACTTTGACAGTGCTTAATAAAAAATGGCCAAAAAAACTTTAGGGTAGGTAGTCTTACAGTAAACACACATACTTTTTTTTTGGCCTTGAAATTACAGGTGACAACGAAAAAGCGATATCTTGTGATAATATTGCAGGACTGTAAATAACAGTCCTACTAAAAAGTGCCTGGGAGCGCCTAGTGATGAAAAAGCGCCCAGGGGGAGAAAAAAACAGCGCCTGGGGATAAGGAAAGGCACCCGGGAGAATAAAATAAAATATGTTATAACAATAAATGTTTTCCTGAATAAAAAAAAATTAAGGGCATACGATGCAGTTACACTAACAGGAGAGGTAATGATGTTGCTGATATAAATGTTATTTTCGCGACGTCAAACAGTGACTTATTGGGAAAAGATGCAGTTTTTTGGCAGATTTTTATCATTTGTATTGATTTAACTTGAAAACGAGTTGATGGACCCCTCTTTTTATAAAATGACATTTGGTTTGATTACGTAAGAAGACTATGTGTACCAATGTTCATGAAAACGTAAATAGTGCAATTTTTAAAAATTTGATTAATATACATAAAAAAATGACATTTTTTTTCTACATTCATGAACATTTGATAAATTTGAGTTATTCGTAAAAGAAATGTCTGAAATTAGGACCTCAATTTACTCAAAAAGTAGCGCATGAAGGTGTATTTTCTATTACATATTTGATTTAATCAGGTAAAAAATTGCCTACATGCAAAGTTTCATCAAAATTTAAATACGGGATCAACACTGCATTGTATGCCCTTAATATAAATGGGGATATGTACGATGCTACAATCTGGAATTGGCAGACTTTGAGATGTTCCTCACAGACAAAAATGTGAATTATTCATGCAAAGGTTTTTTCCCATGAACAGCCAGATGAAAAACACATACACATCAGCTTTATTACGATTGACAGAGATGAGATTTGTAATATATTATATAAATAATAGAGAAAAGATAATAAATCGTTTTGTTCAGACAATGCAAAAGGTAACGCTTAAGGAATTTTTATATTTCATTATTCTACATCTGTTTTCTTTAAACAATCGTAAACTGTACACACTGTTGATTATGCATTTTTCAGTTTTATATCGATTTTGAAAAACATGTCTTTTGATGTCTTACATTTTATAAATCTTTAGCACAAACTGTAATCGATCCATTGGTATCTGTCTTTCGAAATAGTATTCAACATGTATTATTGTTAAAATTGAAACATTCATACTTGTTTTTGTGCTTTATTACAAATGTCTATTATCTGAATTTGCAAAATACTTGACTAAAAAAATAATCAGTGTACATAACTTATTTCATCGACACAAAGTTGTCTCATGCCAATACAATATCTATAAAACTTCCCCGGGCCCTGTTTTTCTTCACCGGGTGCTTTTTCTTTTCCCCAGGTACTGTTTTTTCTTCCACAAGTGCTTTTTCTTCACCCGGGCACTCCTGGGCGCTTTTTAGTAGGACCCATAAATAATACTTACAAAATTGACTGTAGTTTTTTTTTAAGAAACATTTTTAATGAGAAAGGCTTCATTCATGAAATTGGTTTTATTTTGAATACAGTAGTGAAAGCTTTTTGTTATTTTTTCAGTGGACCAAAGAAAAACAGTGGGACTATAATTGGTAAGCATATAGAAATAATTCAGAATTACTGTTTTAAATGGCTATGTAAGTGATGTTTGATACTATTATTTTCAATGTTATTTTTTCATGTACAAGGTTAGATGTTGAAGTCAACTCTATTACTTAAGTTTGGATTTTTAATATAGCTTGGTAAATGGCAATAATGTAATAATGTAAATGCTGTTTGTTTTGAAATGATGAAAAAGAAAAATGATGAAAAAGATATTGATAGAGGTTTTCATCCAGTGTCAAAAGTTTCATGCATAATTAGTACTAAATATATAATAGATAAGCAAGTAGGGTCTAAAAAGTTGGTGTACTAGAAGAATATTTTAAATAACACTAGGTACATGTGTAATGAAGGCATATATAATTGGTTAGGGTTAGAAAATGTTCTTTGTAAATGTGTTTTTGCTTCTGCCACTAGCAACAGGGGGCATTTCAAGTTTGATCTTTGTCCGTTTCATATATATATGTTCCAAAGTTGGTTTCAGCTATCTGAGTTAATTTTGCCTCTACCAAATTTAAAGAAACTTATACACAATCCTTATTACAAATCTACTTCAAATTTGGGTGGTGTCACCTCATATTTCTTGAGTTATATCCCTTTATAAATGGAAAAATTGTTGAATTTGCCATATTTGCAATTATCTGTGTCCCATGGATACATTTATATTTTGTTTGTTATATAAGTTATCACATTTACTGTCTCTGCTGCATATGTTATAGGAAACAGAAATGTTTTAAGGAAATAAAAACTAATGATATTCTATTGTTAACAGAAATATTATTTTTATTATTTCAGTTGGTGTAGAAGAATTAAGCAGCTGTAAGGTAAAAACATGAGATTATCTTAACTTGCTAACAATAGTTTATTTATAAGTTCGAGTACAATTATCTTACTCAAAATTTTTATGACTGTGTGGCTTATTCATTCTGTTCAGTCCCCTCACAATAGGCAATAATTTCCAACTTCACATTGGTTTGGAATGAAGGTTCAATGACACTCCTACTGGTTAGTTGGGGATGGTATGTAAAAGTAACATATTTTCTGCATTGAGTTCTTTGAATGTAGATAGATTGAGGTCTTTTTTTCTGTGTCTCTTCTCTTAATTACTTCGGTATCCTCCACCAATAAAAACTGGGCGCCACGAAAATAGCCTAAATGCGGTGCTTAAAAGTGGTGTTAAAATACCAACAATCAAAAATCAAATCTCTTTAATTAATGGAGGGGTTTAAATATTGTAGTGGATTGTATGGAGACCTTATCATGTTGTATATTTATCTGTTTAGCTATTGTTGAGAATGTAAACCATTCTTTCTGTTTATATTAAAAATATTTTATTTATTTTTTGCAGGAACAGGGCAATTTTCAGTTTAGGGCTTCCAAGTTAGATAAGAAAGATTTCTTTGGGAAATCAGATCCATTCCTGACCTTTTCAAGGGCAAATGAAGACAGTTCGTAAGTCTACATGTTATTCAAGTATAGCATGGGTTTGTAAAATGTAGAATAGCTGTTAATCAATTAATCATTGTAGTTAGTAGTTTTTTTTTCTCAAGAAAAAGTCATAGGCAAGAAGACCACCTTTCCAAGTATCAAAAGCCTTGTTTGAATGGGGAAACTTAAACACGTTAAAATTTTATCATTAAAACATTGAATTCAAGATACAAATAATGAGTATTGATTATGATTTGCAAGCTATTATTTTAACTTGAAATTATTTTTAATTATGGAATTTGCATAATTTCTAGTGCTTGAAATTTTTAATAAATTTCAACTTAAATAATAGCCTGTTATGGGTTCATTTTTAAGCAAAATTGATGAAATTGTTTTAATTCAATGTTTGTATTATAGGTTTACCGTAGTTCACAGAACTGAGGTTATAAAAAAGACACTGAATCCAACGTGGAAACCTTTTACAATATCAGTCAGAGCTCTTTGTAATGGAGATTATGACAGGTAATACATTTATTAGTCTCCAACTACTGGTTGGGGTAGAATTGTTTATCACTAAAAGGACAATACTAAATCATTAATGATTTTTTTCTACACAAAATGAATGTTTTAACTTTGCATTGCTGTAAATATTTCTTTCAGCTCTTTGGCATGATGACATGGACCTTTATTAAAGCTCAAAAAGTTATTAAGATGATAGATGGCTGGTTGTGTTCAGTGATACATTAAAATGCAAATTCAGGACGAGAACAAAAATGTTACAAATATAAATTCTAGACCAACACTTTTAGCCTTATTTTTAATATGCAACTGAATATCAAGGAGATGTGGTAGGATGGCTTATATATGACAACTATTCAAAGAAATCCAAATGACTCAGATTTACTTTGTTTTTATCGTTGTGCGTTGTTTGGTTGAATGAAAAATATAAAACAAAATAATAAAGATCAGTTAAGCAAAACTTTACCTTGTTTTGTAGGTCTATGTAAGAAGAATTATTAAATTTAAAAATTTTCTGATAAAATTGTACCAATTTAGATACAGGTAAAAGACATGATTCTTTAAAAGTGTAAGTCATTACAGATTAGCAAAATATTGAGACAGGACAATATTTAAATATATTTGACATCCTTTGAATATATGTTATATTTTAACAGGTCCATAAAAGTTGAATGTTATGACTGGGATGCAGATGGTGGGTAGGTATTTATTTTATAAGATTTTTGCAAACCATCTTTTACAATGGATTGTTTGAAAAACAAGCAGTTTGTAATTTAGTTTCAAAAGAAAAACAGTTATAAGATATTGTTGATACCAATTGGTTTTACTTGTTTACATTTTGAGAAAGATTTTTTGATAATATTTATTTGTCTTGTGGTGGTAGTGGTGATCTGAAGAAGAGAAAAAAAAACGAATCAAACACATATTGTGTACATTAAGACAGTTACCTATCTGTGTAATATAACAGTTGAATTGACTGTTATTACTTGAAACCATTATTTGAATAATTTACTTCCTAAATTTACTGGTGTTTGTATATATTTCAGTCATGATTTTATTGGTGAATTCCAAACAACATTGAGAGAACTTTCTAGAGGTCCAAGTCAGCAAAATATTTTTGAGGTAATTTCTTATGGAAGAATATGAGCTTCTTTTTACTTTATTCTAAACATTTATTTAAATAAAAGTTATTTTTCAAAAACATTTACATCTTTAATAGAACAATTTAAATTACAATAAAGTTAGTTCAAGAACATTGATCCTTGGTCATATGCTAACTTTTACATATAATACACAGTTTAATTAATCAAAGACCATTCTCTCTCTTTATTACCAAAGTCTATATAAACTATAGGTATGATTGACATAATCTATCATCTTTGATAATTTTATACATAATATATGTACAAAATTGATAATTGAATAATTTTGTAAATCAAAGGGTAATAGTTTTTCTTTATAGGTTTGGATTTTAACTAGCAGTATTTAACAAATTTAGAAACATAATGAAAACTTACATAGATGCTTCGTTTAAAACACCCTATTCAAATGCATACATAAACTTATTAAAAACAAAATGTCATGCCATCATTTCTGTCTTAATATAATTACAGTGCATTAATGGAAAGAAGAGGGACAAAAAACTAAAGAAGGGAAAGTCGTATACAAATTCAGGAGTGGTGAGTATATTTGTCTTGTTGATATATTGAACACAGTGTGACATAACAACTACTTCTCTAGTTTTGAATCAAGGAATTGATCTGAACATGATGTAACCTAATATGAGAAATATGGCCTTAACATCTCAACATTAATCTCTTAAAATGACTTGATCACAAATTTAGCTTCCAAAAAGATTGAACTCTACAACAATTTTTTTTACTCTGAAAAAGTATCTTGCTCCTATTGTTTCAGTAGTATATGAAAAGGATAGAATTCATATTTATGATTGTTGGTTTTTTGTAAGTCATAAAAAATGTCACATCCAGAAAATATAATTTGAAGGAAAAAGAGACATCTTTCAACCAAAAGACCACAGGACCATTTGTATAATGTATATAAAAAAGTTTAAAAAAATCATTAATCCTATGGTAAAATTTATATATTTCAGATAGAATTAATGAGTTGTAAAATGGAGAAAGTCTACACATTTTTGGATTATGTCAGAGGAGGGTAACTAAGATATTTTCATTAATCTTAATTTTTTTCTTATGAAGAAGGAAAATATGCATTTCTTTTTTTTTCTATTTGCCATAAATACTGGTTTATGTTGGACATTGATCAACAAGTATTTATAAGTCTGTAAACTTATTTTGTGAATGACAAAATATAAGTAATGCCATTGTAGAATTAATTATAAACAGTTGAATAATAACTTGTGTAAAGAAAATAGATCCTTTTCAATATCATTATCAGTGGTTGTAAAACATGTTTTATTTGATATCATGTTATCAGATTTTGATAAATAGTTCCAAATTTTTGGCAAAACATTTATTTATTTTCCTAACAAATTGCTATTTCAATAATTTGCTGCAAAACACATTGGATACATTTCTGTGGTGGCAGTATTTTGTAATTTTATCTATAACTCAATTGCTCTATATTTTGTAAAAAAAACATGCATATATATTAGATAAAATGCCAAATTTCTGTCTTCAATCATTTGCTTCAAAACAGACCATAACTCTGCTTTGTATCTGCATTTTGTATTACTATTACAGGACACAGTTAAACTGTTCATTTGCAGTAGATTTTACAGCATCTAACGGGGATCCAAAATCTCCATCATCTTTACATTACATGAATCCATACAGACCAAATTCATATCAAACTGCACTTAGATCTGTAGGGGAAATAATCAAAGATTATGATAGGTAAGATTGAAGTTTATATAGTGATACATGGAAAAAATATAAATCAAATCAAATTAAATAATTTACTATAGTCTCACCTCTCTACATGTACAATAAAACATTTATATAATATCTACAGCATGTTTTAATTAAAAGTACAAAACAATCTTAAAAACATTCGAGAGCCACTCTCAAAAGAGTTATGAGAGACTTTATTTTACATGAAAATGGAAAACTTGATATTTTTTTTTTTTTTATCTATTTACAACATTCTTCCTTTGAATCAAAATATCATGGCAGAGTCTAGCAGAATAAAATCACAAATTTTCATTTGTAAATAAAAAATTTTGAATTTATATTTTATTGGTGCTGAAATATAATATATTTGATGATGCAACACAGAATTTTTCATACTTACATGTATTTTAAAAGATTTTGATATTCTGTATATGTAGCAATTTTTAATGCTTTGGACATATCAATTTATTTTCCTGATGCTTTAAAACTGTTGATATTTTCAGTGTTTGAATTGTATTTGCTGTTTAGAAAAGAAGAAAAGGAGAAAATCAAAATCTTGAAAAAAATTGTGAAATAATTAAACTAAGATAAATTTTGCATTTGTGTTTTTATTTTTTTCAGTGATAAATTATTTCCAGTTCTTGGTTTTGGTGCTCGTCTACCACCAGATGGTGTTGTTTCTCATGAATTTGCATTAGTAAGTTGTTAATAACCTTACATCCGAGGGATAGAAAACTGATGAGGACAGTTCAGCTGAAATTTACATTTTATTCCATCAAAGCACTTTGTAATCTTTTCTATATTTAAAAGTTTAAAGCCTATATAATATTTGTTCATTTTGAACATTTAAATTTGTAATTCAATCATAATCATGAAATCCACAAAAACTAGTATACCACGAATAGAAGTGAATCCATGGTATAGGAGAATTTGTTCATGAGCAATACTTTTACATCTATATAAATATGAATCAATACTTTTTTCTTCAGAATGGTAACCCAAACAATCCTTACTGTACAGGTATAGAAGGTGTTTTAGAAGCTTACAATAAAGCCTTACATTCAATACAGTTATATGGTCCTACAAACTTTGCTCCAGTTATCAATCATGTGTCCAGGTAAGTTCCATTATGATGTATAGTTGACCATGCTCTGTCCAAATCTTTGATCAGAAAATGAGGTTCAAGATTTATTTTGTGAACACACCCACAGAAAATTTCCAAACAGTAACTTTTTCCTATTTTGCAAAGTAATAACTGTGTTAACAAAATTGAATCCCTGAAGGGTTTTGTAAAAATAGATTTTACTGTAGTTTTTTGTTTTGTTTACATCAATTAGAAGCTGTGACTTAACAAACATTTCTATATAGAAATGTTTGTTAAGTCACAACTTCTAAGATATCACATTATAGAAATGTTTGTTAAGTCACAGCTTCTAATTGATGTAGTTAAAATGTTTTGAATTTCTACAATTATCTGCAGAGTAAAGATGAAAAATTGATTGACTCTAGGTTCCTAGAGATTCAGTTAGTTCTGCTTTGTAAGCAGTTTGTTTTATATGTCAAGAATAGTGTATATTGTATATTAAAATTGTAAAAACAAAACTATGATAGATAAGGGAAACAAAATTATATTGAAATACAGTTACATTACAATCAACACATCTCAACTGTTCACAAGATAGTATACCAACCCACACAGTCATGCATTAGATTTTATTTAAAAACTTTGATAAACTTATTTAGTGTTTTTTATGGAAAAGTATTGACGATAAGAATTTGATGTATGGTATGATGTAATGGTTACATAATCATCTATACATCTCAATTTTACTCAGATTGTAGTTTTCATCCCTTAGTAATGTGTTAGTGACTTTGACACTTCAAAAAGCAGTGGACAGTGTCTTAAACACATCAGTGTTTTAACAGTTTTTATTATAACAAGACCTTGCATTCATTTGCAAAATTGGTGCTGTATACTTGATCTACTATAAATGTGTGACAATGTTTTTCCTGTATTTTTATCGTATGAGGCACTTCAAATTCTTCCTATATCTACTGTCACAAAATATGTTCTTCCAAATGATAAGGGAGTAGACTCCTATGTTGTTCTTATGGATGAAAATTTTCATTTAAAGTGGGTCTCATTGGGGTCTAAGCGTGACGCCGGATTGCCAATTTTTTGTAAGCGTGACACGTGAAAATCAATTTTTTGTGTCGTGAAAACAGGAAATGAAGTCTAGCTGGACACGGGATATTACAAAAAAATGAAAATTATAAGCGGGATACATGAATCTGACAAAACAGTATATAAGCAGGATCTGGGATTAGAACCCCCAATGAGACCCCCTTTAAAGACAATATATATATATATTTTTAGGTTTGCTGAAGCTAAAACAGGAGGAACTGACTATTTTATTCTGCTGATTGTAACAGACGGTATAATTACTGACATGCCACAAACATGTGAAGCAATAGTTCATGTAAGTGTTTACTTTGTAACAGACAGTATAATTACTGACATGCCACAGACATGTGAAGCCATAGTTCATGTAAGTGTTTACTTTGTAACAGACGGTATAATAACTGACATGCCACAGACATGTGAAGCCATAGTTCATGTAAGTGTTTACTTTGTAACAGACGGTATTATAACTGACATGCCACAGACATGTGAAGCAATAGTTCATGTAAATGTTTACTTTGTAACAGACTGGATAATAACTGACATGCCACAGACATGTGAAGCAATAGTTCATGTAAATGTTTGCTTTGTAACAGACGGTATAATAACTGACATGCCACAAACATGTGAAGCAATAGTTCATGTAAATGTTTACTTTGTAACAGACGGTATAATAACTGACATGCCACAAACATGTGAAGCAATAGTTCATGTAAATGTTTACTTTGTAACAGACGGTATGATAACTGACATGCCACAAACATGTGAAGCAAAAGTTCATGT
>CM034349.1:43719294-43736592 GCA_019925275.1 Mytilus edulis | reverse complement strand
AAAGTATGAAGCATCCAGGTCTTCCACCTTCTAAAATATAAAGCTTTTAAGAAGTTAGCTAACACCGCCGCCGCCGCCGCCGGATCACTATCCCTATGTCGAGCTTTCTGCAACAAAAGTTGCAGGCTCGACAAAAAATGATCCAATTCAAGTATTGAAATATAAAATGTCATACAGTCATGGTTAAAATTAATATTAATTAATAGTAACTTCTAAAAAAATATATGGGGAATGTGTCCAAAGGGACACAGACATGCCCCCGCTAGCATATAACGTTATAAAGGGACATAACTTTAGAACTGTAAAAATGAAGCTGCCAAAAATTGAACTTAAACTGAGTTTAGAGGTTATAAGCATTACATACCCATTTCATTAAATTTAGTTAAGACAAACTTAAGTTAAGAGATCAGAAACAAAAAAAATCTTCAATTTTTTCACTTGTAAAGGGGCATTACCCTAGAATGGTAATCAAAGTGCTTGTAATCACTGATAGTAAAGATTGCTTTAATTTATCAGTTGGTAGTAAAGTGAATATTGCATTGTATATTGTATATAGCATTGACTTAGTTGATTCAATTACTATTAATATTGACAGAGAAAGATAACTCCAATTTTAAAAGAAGATTTCATAAAGTATTGGTTTTAGGTGATTCAACAACCACTCTGGACAAAGAAAGATAACTCCAATTTATTGTCTTGAAACTACAAAAATGCTTGTTTTTGGCCTCTTTTTTGCCCTTTTTTCCTAGACTGTTTGCCCCATAACCCTTAAAATATATCCCAACCTTTTACTTATGGTATTAAAGGGAAACTTCGCAAAAAAATCAAAAATTGATATTATGTTCATTCTGTATAAAAATGCTCAAATTCATAGATATTAAAGTTTTATTCCGCTAGATAAGCGATCACCATCGATTTTAAATTTAGAGTATTAATTCTCTGAGTTCCGCCATTTTGTCCTTCTTTCCCGATTAATGAAACGATATGTCTATAAACCACAAAGAAACAAAACTACAGTAACCGATGTAGTCGTAATTGCGTGTCGATATCTTGTCAATCGTACGGTTGTTTTATCCGACTAACTAACCATGGTCTGTTGTTTTTAAACTTGATATTGGAATTAGGTGAAAAGTCAAAGTTGAAATCATAAATAAGTGTTCCGTGAAAATTGTTTTCGAAAATCTAATTTGTTCATAATTCTTTAAAGTAATAAACCGTTTTCAAATAAATTTTTATCTTCCCTCTTCTGATTACCAGCATGGCTAAAGGTATTACTTCCAAAGGTATTGTGAGGGGTGTGAGGTGACACGTCCAGGTATTCAAGCGATTTCCTGTCGGGCTTGCAAGTTCACGCATCGTTTCACTTCTGCAGGTATTGATCAGTGTACACGGCTGATAACATTTAACTTTCCATTTTGAACTATCAGATGTATAATATACAACTCTGTCTTACTTGTCATTACCAAACTCATACGCTTGTTTATAAATAACATTTCTGGTGTAAAGAATATTATTCATAAAAATATAAATAATACCCAAAAAATAAGATTTGATAAAATTAAAATCTATTTAAATATTTTTTCCCAGGGTGAATTTGGGAAAATGTAATATATACTCATTGTCAAAAGTAAAGGACAGATTGGAACATACCAGAAATATTGATTTAAAAATATGTACGCACTTGCCGACGATTCGTTTATACGACTGGATAGAAAGTTACGGAACTATAGCGCAATTTAAAATATATACATGTATACATTGAACATAAGAAAAAAACATATATTTTGAATAAATAGGGGTAAAAGTGTTGTAAATAGACTAGTCCACGTATGCCAACAGTATGTAATCATCGAATGTCGATAGACTATTGTATACCAGAAGAAGAAGAGAACCAATTTAATTTAAATACAGGTCGATGTATAACTTTTGCTTTGGTTCATTGAAGCTGTGGACCTAGTAAAATCACAGATTTATATTTCAATAAGATTGTTCTCGAACAAAGGAAGGAATTCGTCATCACAATTGTTATATATGCCACTGGACGAACACTAATTATCCCGAAGGGATGTGAATATTTTGCTGGGAAACTTTTGAGTATCAAAGTTTCAAATTAATTTCGTGATTTATTTTTTTTCTTGGTATTCAATAACAGAAAAAAGAAAAAATTACTTGTCCGCTAAATAGGGGTATTCTTGTCAGATGAAAGACTTTTAGTTATATTTAAAAAAAATAGGGAAATATGACATTAAATTGGTTCTGTCTTTTTTTTAAACATCGTTAAAAAGATGTGTGTCTAAGGTGAACGCCACAAGAACCCTGTAATACTAGTACGAGAATATAGCATGTAAACATTCCTTCTCAATAATATGGTTGTATTGGAAATCTTTTCATACAGATTGACAACTCATTGTCCGATATGCATGTAATATTTGCCACATGACGCCCATAGTTCTTTCTACCATCATCATCTTATTCTTTGATATTGCTGTCAACATCGATGGTTCACACCCAAACAAAATGGGAGTAATGGACCTTCAGAGCTTCTCCGTGTTATACACTTGTGAAATATATAGACGAAATTTCTGTATTGAAATGAATATACATCTCACAAACAGGATTTTCAAATAACGATTTTGAGTAATCACCTTACAAACCAATATAAACGTATGGCAAGATATAACCATGAAGGAATTTAGTTTTTGTCAGACACAAGAACTCATCACTATCATAAACGTATACGTATATATGCATACAATTTCAACTATCAAGAACAAGCGGTCGATGTCGATAGTCCGTTTTCTAACTGTTCGAGTTAGACATGTCACTTGTTCATTCTTGAAAGCCTTCATATTCCCCGTCTAACGATGGGAACTGTTTCTGATTGTGTTGACTATAAATGCTTGTATGGTAATTCTGTTGTTTATCTGTACAAGCGGTTGCATTTCCTCTCCTTTCCCAACAAACAAACGAACGAAACGCTACTAGTCTGCTTTCTCTGGAGCTCATCCTCAATGGCTCTTATACGTCAGGAAACTTACATGTATACTAATAATGATTGTTTTAAGAACAACGATGTATGGATGAACTATTCTAAATTCGTCAATATCAGTTATGCATGACTAAAATATAACTTTTATTACAACTACTGTATTACTTATTTGGATTAATGACGGCTATCATGTTCAACATTGCACAACTATTATCATAGAATTAAAAAAAAAATCCTCAAAAATCCTTAAAAAAAAATAATGCCTTAGCTTAGATAATTGGTATTTTTTCACAAAAAGTTCGTGTAAATGATTGTCAAATGAATTTAATTATGTAAGAATAAAATGTTAAAAAGAAACTAAAAAAAAACCCATGTATGTTGTATTTTTTGTCAATTAAAAACTTTAAAATTGCAATAGTTTCATTAGCATTTAAACACAGCCAGATTTGAATACAAGTTAAGAAATTCCGGTAAAGTCAATGATTTCAAACAGATGTACAATGGTATATCAAATTGGGTAATATTGCATTTAGTTTTTATTAAAGATTAAAACTACTATTTTTTACTTCATATTTGAATCTTTACGCCAATTGCCGCTAAGAAAGTAATCAAAAATTGTTTCCTTTTATTTTTATACATTTTCGGATTTACGAATCTGAATTTTATTTTCAATTAATTTACACAATTTAATTATTGAATCTTTATTCTCATCGTGTATTAAATCTTAGTGTATTAACATCGTGACATCATACTCTTTCTAATCCTTTCTGTATATCCTTTCCAAATAACAACATTTATACCTGTGTACGCTTGAACTCACACCTGCGGCTAAATAGCTACAAGGTAAACGAATTGACCTCAAGCCGAGAAATATACAGTGACCTTTACAAAATAATATACACACTCTGCTCACACATTAGTTGCATTGAAATGATTATCAAAACAATAACGGTAAATAGACAAGTAAATAGTAAAAATGTTCAATAAATATTTTATGAATAAAATCTCAACAATAATTAATTAAATTTATTCAAAAACATTTACTAGAGACAGAGACATATAATTTTATAGGAGTTTAATTCAATGAATACAAAACGGTATATGCATATTCATTTTCGTTCATTATTATATTGTGGTTAATAACTACGACCATTCGTCAGCTGTGCGCTTTTAATTACGTATATTGTCGATAAGCTATAAGAGTTAAACAGATTTTATTTTTTCCCAGAATTCAATAAATCGGGCTAATACGTAACGACCCACTCGAGAATTCAACCAAAAAAGTTACAAATACTTGATTTTCTCCGTTATTAGAAGGAATATAAATTTAAAACTTTGCAAATGTGTTTTTTATGTTAAGATGAACATAATTAGATGATAAGTAAAAAATCGCGGAATTTCCCTTTAAACATTGTGGTACAATTTCAGAACAATTGAAAAACTTATACACAACTTATTGTCCTGACACTAGATAAATGCTTGTTTTGGGCCCCTAATTTCTAAACCTCACAACCCCCAAAATCAACCCAAGCTTCCTTTTGAGGTTATAAACATTGTGTTAAAATTTGATTGATTTCTGTTTACTAAAATTGTCCTGACACTAGATAAATGATGGTTTTGGGCCCCTTTTGGCCCCTAATTCCTAAACCTTAGGGACCATAACCTCCAAAATCAATACCAAGCTTCCTTTTGTGGTTATAAACATTGTGCTAAAATTTTATTGATTTCTATATACTTATACTAATGAAATTATCTAGAAACCATACGTCTTCAGACGACGACGCCGACTACAATGTGATACCAATATACAACCGCAATTTTTGCGGTCGTATGAAAACTACAAGATAGCTGAAATTTCTATAACTTTTTTGCAGAGCAAACAATTATGTCTAAATAACTAAAAGCTTAACACTAAATGCTGACATCACAACTGTTTGTATTGGTTAACTACTTTGACCAATCTTTTAAATTAATCAGGTTGATATCATATTTAAAAAAATAAAAAGTAAAACATCCTTACTTCGTATTTTATATTTTCAACATTATTGCCTACAGCTATAGACTTGGCTAATTCTATTCCACCTTCAGAATAGTCAACTCCTGTCAAATTACTGTAACCTCTCTGGCTCTAAAGTATAAAAAACATATCTGTTAATATTATTAATATAGTTTTTCATTTTTATATCTACATGTACTATGATTTCCATGGAATATTTCAAAATTGTAATGATTAGTTTTTTTTTCTGTTCATGTAGATGATACTTTTTTCATATCTTAATACTAATATCAGTGGCTGAGCAGGTTTTATGGATAGCTGAAAATCAGCTGATCGTAATGTTTAAATATGTTTTTTTGGATCACTGTCTGATTGCTGTACATTTAACACTCTTTGTTCATACAGATAGGATATTCCAAAAATAACCTATCACATTTTTAGGGATATCCCAATAGACATGTTAAGCTAACCATTTTGCACTTGGCGCTAATGATTACATGGTCAATCAGTATTAAAAATAAATAATCTTTTGAGATCCTAACAATAAAGCAAAAATTATAACTTTGAATATCCCAACTCTTCCAGTGCGTTATTGCTTTTGAGTTACAAAGATATATTATAACAAGTATGAATATATAAGTTGGTATTTGTGCCCTCTTCATTTAGAAATATTAATGTTACCATATATACTTTTCAAAAATTTGTCATCTAAATAAATTCAGGAAATGCTTTATATGTAACTTTGAAAAAACATAAACCTTTAATATTTATAAGAATGAGTAGTGATGTCATGTTTGGCAGAGCCAATACTATTGTACTAATAAAACCAAAAAATGTATTTAAAAGTGATTAGAGATATGAATTACATTTAAAGAGATATGATTGAGAGGTTCAGCTTGCTTTAAGACCAGGTTTAATTCACCAATTTCTACATAATGAAATGCCTTTACCAATCAGAAATATGGCAGTTATTTTCCATTTGATTGATGTGTTTGAGCTTATGATTTTGCAAATTGATACTTAATGGACTTTCTGATTTGAATTTTTCCTTTTTTTTAAATATTTTTTTCTGACTGAAAGTTATAAGTACACTACATATATTTACTCATGTTAGTCATCAGTAAAGAAGAATGTAAAACAACGTTCATGGACACAACAATAAGCAAACTACCAATTCTACAAGGAGCATTCCATTGCCACAGCCTAAATCTATTATGGAATCATCTGATTTTATTTCCTCATTATCTTCTATCCAGTCCAGTATTCTTTCCTGACTATCCTCTCCAAACCTTAAATTATTGAACAGGTATTAGAACTTTTTCTTTCTATAAACAGTTTTTCATTTTTGGCATCTTTATTCTTACTTCTTCTCCACCGATCAAAAGCATTTTATGTGAAAACTTAAAATATTGTGGTATGCATCCTTTATTCAAGCAGCAGAAACAAAAACAAAAGTAACATGAGGACTTTTTCTTGAAAAAGATACGATAAAAAGAGTTTCTCCAAATTTTGCTCATAAATAGTTTTACCAACAAAATATGTGCAAAATAGTCATTTCACAATATGTCAATTTTGAAGATGTTTATAATGTCATAGTGAAATCACAACTTCAATTTCTATTCTAAACTAGGTCGATCAGTATCATTTTATTTTTCATTTATCGATTGAATCATGTAATATTAAGGAATTGAACAATATTACAGTTTTGGAAATTTCAGGGCCAGCTTATCATATCTCATTCATTTGTATCTCTCAATAAACGAAGAACATTTAATAAATCAAACTTATGTGCTAACTTAAATGGAAACAAACAGACAGTTATCAAAATAACAATGAATAAAAAAAATTTTATTACCATTTTAGCCAAGAAAAAACAATCAATATCATATTGATAGTTTTTTCTTAGCTATTATATGAAGCCTCAATAAAAGTTATAAAAAAAAGTTGAAATAAATAAACAAAAATTGTTGTTTTTGTAACCAACAATAAACAAATGTTTTTTTTTCACCTAAGGCTATTAGTTAACTTGTTTGCATTGTTTTACATATCATTATTGCTATTGGAGCCAATTATAGCTTTCTATGAGGTTTGCTTTGCTCATTGTTGAAGGCTGTGCAGAGGCCTATATTTGTTAACTTCTACATCATTTGGTCTTTGGTGGAGAGTTGAGGGGGGATAGGAGGGGTCCTGATCCCAAAATCCCGGGCTTAAAAACCTGAAATCCTGAAATTCCGGGCTTAAAAACACGAAATCCTGAGGTCCCGAAATTCGAAAAAAAGAATTCCCAGTTCCCGAAAGTGTTAATCTTGAAATCCCGAGCTTGAAAACATCTGATCCCAGAGTCCCGATAAAGGTCCTATCCCCCCTCAGAGTTGTCTCATTGGCAATCTAACCACATCGTCTCATTATTTTATTAATACTAAATGTTTGTGTTCACTTACATTGATCTTTTGCAAGTTCAAGTATCTAACATGTCTATATCCAACATTTGATTTATTATCATAATTTGATCTAACATGTATATAGAAATATGAAGATGTGGTATGAGTGCTGATGAGACAACTCTCCAGTCACAATTTGTAAAAGTTAACCATTATAAGGTCAAAGTCTTAGTACATTCTTCGACACAGAGCCTTGGCTCAAGCCGAACAGCAAGCTATAAAGGGCCCAAAAACAACTAGTGTAAAACCATTCAAACGTGAAAAACAACTGTCTTAACTATATATAAAAAAAAACGAGAAACGAGATACACTTACATGTAAGAACCACATCAACAAACTACTGAACATGTATGCATATTAAAGTATATTGAATATATGTTTATGAATATGCCACAACATAATCCCTTTCCAAGAAAAAGCAGAAATGTTTTACTTTTCTTCACCTAGTTTTTCATTTAATAATTTACCAGATCTCTCCAACATCACCTATATCTTTAAAAGCTTCTAGTTCTTTTTCATATGTGGAATCCCAGCTGAAAAAGAAATATGAGGATGTCAGTTAAGACATATGTATATACAAGAATTAATAATATACCGGTAAAAAGAGACATGTATATATAAGAATTAATAATGTACCGGTAAAAAGAGACATATGTTTATAAGAATTAATAATGTACCGGTAAAAAGAAATAAGCGATCATTATCGAATATTTTTCGAAGGACATTAAATGTATAGCTATTAGGAACATGAGGAAGGTCCTCAGGATTATCATACTATACTGGAGTGGCAGTTTTTTTTCCAGGAAAGAAATACCACAAAACAAGCGCAAAATGGTGATTAAGAAACCAGATCTCAACGAAATGACAGAAAAAAAATCTGAAATTTTTTTTATTTTGTCCTAAATCCCAATTTAATGTTTAGGACAAATCGATTTCAGATTTGGTCATGACTGAGTGGCAAATTAACCGTTTCAGAACCTTTGTCTCTAATTTAGTAAATAATTGACGTCTTGGACAGATGTCTTGTACAGTACTTTGTTCAGTGTTCACATCTATCATCTTTTACCATACTACATGTAATTTCTTGCGGATAAAGTTTCACTATCATGCAGCCTTGTTGTTTCAGTATACTTAAATTTTGTTTTGGCTGTATTCACAAATCCTTTGTTACCTCAAATAAATTCAGTTATCAAAAAACAATTTTCTAATTAATTCTTGTGGACTCATAGTTAAGGAGAACAACACCACCAACTTTAATTTGTTCTTTGATATTACCATATGCTTTTTGATATTCTCTCAATGCTGTTAAATAGTCATCTATTGTTTTTCCTTGTCAAGAAGTGTCTTTATAAATAAAACATGCAACGTTTTCTTCCTTTATTCATATATTCTTGACATCCTGGTCACGGCACCAAAATTATGACATGTTGAGAATATGTGAAGGAAGAAAACCTTACATGTTATAATTTTTTAGTAATCTGTAGAATGCCCAAGTATACAAGTGTAAGGTCAGAAAGTCTTTACATTACAATACAACAACTTAGGGACCTTCTGGTGTTGTGTACGTGCCATATTTACAACAAAAGGAGTTAGCAATGTTACGAGATGAAATAGTACTAGTTTACAACGATAGGAGTTAATAATCTTCAATGAAAATAACTGGTTCAGTCTCCCTTTGATCAGTTGATTTCCATCATTCATTCATTGTCTGACAACTTTATATATGGGCCTTTTTCAAAAAATGTGGATTTTCTTGTACAATCAATATTTCTAAAAAAGTGTAAATATTTTTATCCAATTTTTAGATACACCATTTAGTTTTTGTGTGTGTGTAACAAGTTCCAGCAAATTCAATATGAAATTTAGCTACAGAAATTGCTTCCAGTGGGTTTCAAAAGGTCCAAAAACCCCAAAATTGCTTGTACGAAATTGAAAAACTAGTCTTTTTTAAATGCTGGTTTTAATACCCAGCGGAAATTATTATTTTTCTTTTGTTATTATAAATATATAGGTATCACTGCAGGTATGTATACACAAATACAGGGAATTATTAGATTTTATTAGCATTTTTTTTTACTTTTCATTGCGTACTTAAAAAAATGTCAACTACATAACACAAATGAAATAATGTTGCCAATAAACAACTGATTATATCCCTTGTAACTAAGGAAGTGTTCTCTACTTACTCTTCATCCTCTGATGACGTGCT
Source organism: Mytilus edulis (assembly GCA_019925275.1). NCBI lineage: Eukaryota > Metazoa > Mollusca > Bivalvia > Mytilida > Mytilidae > Mytilus > Mytilus edulis. Next base: position 43,726,957 of record CM034349.1, on the reverse strand, counting down.
TAAAGTTACAGGATGACATCATTGATTCATTTCATTATAGATTAGTTTTGGTGAGTACAAATTACTCCGTAATTTTATTCTATGTCAACTTTGTAACGGCAAAAACATTGATAAATTTTGGCATAACTATTTTTTTTTACATAAATCATTCAAAGTCTATAATACTGACTCTAATTCAATAAAAACCATTTATCTGGTAGTATTAGGGTCAAGAAAAACATCCAAAAACCACAAATAGGTCAACTACATAACGGTCAACTACATAACGCAGTGAATCGTTATGTAGTTGACAAAAAGCGTTATGTAGTTGACAATGCTGAATTAAATTCACTTTAAAATATGTTTCTAAAAAGTGTTATTTTAACCATGTTAACTGTTTTGAAAAAAGTGTGATGATTTTTATGGAAATATATATCAAGCAAAATGTAAATATTATTAAAAAAAAATTAGGGACCGAAACTAAATCCGTTATGTAGTTGACATATATGTCCCATACTTGTTTCTATGTTATTTTTTAAAATATTTTTGTAGTAGCATTTAAGATTGCATATTTTATTTCAGGTTGTATTGTTGTTAAACTATTCAATTTCATATATTAAAGTTGAAAATTGAATATTTTTTTGTATTGTTATTTCACAACTGAAATATCCACATTTTTTGAAAATGACCCATATATAATATATATAAAAAAATAAAAAATATATATAGTCCTTACAGTCATCACTATTTGGGCCTTGTAAATTACATACTGTCAGAAAACTTTATAAATCATAATGTTTACAGTAAACGCATTTGCTTTTGTACACACGTGCTTACTGTTCAATAGTGCCTAATGATGATGATTCAAAATCACGTTGCCCTGGACCTGACATGTCAACAACTTCGGTCGATATTGTAAGAGACCTTCCGAAAAATTATTCCGGAAGTAAATAAATTTTGACGTAATATGGGTCACGCGACTGCGCCATTTTGTAGGAGTTTTGATTATTAACAGATCTTACAGCTGAAGTAACCTATTTATTCACAAACAAAAATAAGGTAATTTAATTTAGAAGTTAGATCTGAACTCATATTTCAGTTTGATCGCTATTGTCAGTCATAAAATTGCACAAGAACACCAGAAACAACTGTTCAATGACACCTACGTTTTTATTTTACTAAAAATGTTGATCAACAGGACAAATATTGAATAAACTAATCAACAAACTGTGTAACGTCTGATTATACATAAGACTGCTAAGATGTCTATAATTCTTGCAAAAGAAGGAGACTTTACTTTCGTAAATAACACCCTGAGGAAAAAATCACAAAAAATTACCTAGAAACATGACCTCAATAAATTTAATGTTGATCAGCTGATTCATCTAGAGCCCAGATAATTTATTGTCAAGTCTGTTTTCTTCTTTTTTCAATGAAAGATTGACATGAGAAAAAAAGTTATGCCACACAGGGAAAAATGCCCAGTCTCGAAATCGTATGATATGTGTAGCTGAGTAACTTGAATACATTTTTACAGTTTTACTTCAGTTTGAAATTATGCTGCTGCTCTACAATCATGACAATGGCTACTTTAACGTTTGAATCATTCAGAATCATCCATAGACCTCTTTCCAATGTTTGCGCCTTCCCGTAATTTTCATATGTCTCATTCGCTGATGTTATTACTTCACAGTACATTGTACAGTAAGCACCAACAGTTCGTTATCCTTTACTTTAGGCCGATTCACTCATCCGTCAAAACAACTTGAAATTGGTATAAAATTTAAAAACAATCATTTTTTTTAATAAGTTCAAAACACTAATGTAGATCAAATTGATCTGACTGCTGATAAGTCAACTGTCATGTACATGTTGTACAGCAGTGAGTGAGTGCCAATACATGTTATCAAAATCCAGGTTAAAAGTTGAAGTTTTATTGTATAATGAATTCCATCAGGCCCTCTCAAATAGCTTGGAGAAATGGATTATGGCAAGTGATTGAATTATTTGGATTGCTTCAGACAAGTTTGTCCATTTTGTTCTCTTTATGTTAAAATATAACTTATAACAATTAATGGACTTATGGTGCAGTCCGGTGTATCTGCGCACCTAAGACTTATGACTTCACTTCCAATAATTGGATAATATTGTGTGAACACATTCATAACATACTTTTATTTCATAAAATCTTCTGTTTGAATGGTTTCACCCTCAGGATTTTGTGTAATGTGTGTCCAAAATTAAGGAAACCCCTGTTCTGACAGTTCCTCAAATTTCAGATGATTTCGCGCATCCCTGCCAAAAATAGCTTATTGTGAATAAAGGAAAGAATTTCTACTCTGAAATATACATGTAGCTGAATTTGAACCAAACACACTGCCAAGGATGCAGAGCATAAATTATTTCAATCTGATATAAATTTGACATAAATAAAACAAATTTCAGATGATGATGTAATTTTTTAATGAAAATTGGCCAAATATTGTAAATCACAGGATTGCAATTATTATCTAACTCTTGAACTTATCAGTTTTGTTGTTTTTTATCCCTTCGGAAGACTAAAACAATAACAAGAACGATTTTATTTGTGTTACTTTGTTTATTTGACGAAATCAGCTAATGCGCGGTATCACTGGCCGCGCGGACACCAGGGACTCCACTGTATTAGACGATGAGTATTAGTTTTATTACCAGTCATAATCATATTATCCAACTTACATTGTACTATGGATTAACATTATTTGTGGGATACCAATTATCATGGATTTCATTGATAAAGATGGAACACAATATTGAAAGTTGATGAAGTTCATTTTTTCTTCATGCTTGTAGCCAAGTATTGGCAAAAAACCGGATTTTAAATATCTGTGAAAATTCCGATTTTTCTAAATCCATGAAATTAGATGAATCCACAAGTACAGCATTTATGTACATGTAACATGTGTAATATGAATAGACAATAGTCACAATCAGTGCTCTAGCTAGAAATCAAAAGGGGCAGGGTGCCAGTGGAGGGCAGGGCACTTTTTATGATAAGAAAAGGCACTGCTCATTTTTTTGTCTACGTTTCTGTGTGTATCACAAGTTAACAAATAATTTATTTTTTTTTACTGAATATGTTTGGTTTTTTTTAAAATAAAGATGCTTTTCAACTATAGTCTTTATTTCATTGTTTGTGTAGTTATGAATGATATAGTCATGATAGTACATCTTCATCAATATATTATGTTTTTACAGTTTAACTTCACCCTACCCATTATCAAAGAATATGTGTTTTTTTTTATATCCATGTAGGAGTTATAGCTTTTAATACATCATATGATCTGAAACTGAGAGCATTACTAATTTAACAATGTTTAGAACATGGATTGCTAAAAGTATAATTATCAAGTAGAAATTGCAATATATATTTTTTAATATGTTCAAAGACAGTTAATATCTTTAAGGTAACATTATTATGTTATTATATATTCAATTGGTAATTTATTCCTTTTTTTGATACTAGATAATATTTTTAGAGCACAAATTTGTAATAAGCTAAAACAGGGGAAGTAACTCCAAAATCAATTTCCACCACGTTTGGGTTAATTAAAAACTGTGCTTGTCGCTAACAAGTTGAGATGGAAGGCATTTCTGTAAAGGCATAGTTTTATTTTGATGACTTAAATTCAATTCTAAAGTCATGAAAGTCTTCATCTATATACCTCTTCCATTGTGACTTGGAGATCGAAAATGCCGACCCAAGCTAAACACACTCGCTGACACAGTCATCAAAATTATGACAAAAAGATACATTGTCTTAATTAAATTACCTAGTTATTAACACCTTTGAAGTCTTTATCATTGTAATTGATTGTAATGACATGATTAACCTGGGGACAATCACACAGGTGTCATATATGTAATTAACTTGGAGATCAGAAATCGATGAAACAAAATTTTACAAAAACGGCACACGATAATTTTGGAAAAAGACGTCAGGGCAGAAGGGCGCGGATGAAGGCACCCAGGGCGCGGCTGAGGGCACCCAGGGCGCGGCGCCCTTCTATTTTGGGCTAGCGAGACCACTGACAATACACCTTGTGGCAATTTGTCTGCCATTACTGGACATCACACAGATTCCCGTAAAATTTTGACGGCATAAAACAAAATATCTGACGTCACAATGGAAAAGTGATTGTTGTTAACTATAAAATTGATATCAAGTATTTATTTATATAACATTTTTTTGCAAGGTAGGCAAATTCAGGTTGCCATGAGCCTCTAGTTTCTAATGTGAGTAGGCTATAAAGACATTGATTTAGATGTACATCGTCATGTACCACACATTTTGTACATCATTACATTGTTGTATTTCTTAAACTAATGAACTGAAAGTAAACATGTCATGTACATGTCAGGACTAGGTCAGGAATGTGGTCAGTGGTTGCTGCTGTTTCTTCATGTTATTGTGTCAAACTGTCAACGGTATTGAGAATATGCTATGATAACCAGCTTTTCTGTTAAAATGCTTGAATTATGCCTGAAAGTTGCAATTTGCTTCATTTTATTTGGAATCTACGTATACATATGCAAATAAATAAATAGAGATAGATAAAAAAGATTTCAACATAATTTGTAGTAATTCAAGTTAAAAAATAAATAATATCTTTTATAGTTATTTGAAAACAAAACATGTCAAAATTTTATTAATGGATTATTATTTTTTCAGATGGCATCAAGAAAAAAGGTTTTGCTTAAAGTTATTATATTAGGAGACAGTGGGTAAGTTGAAAAGTCACTTTCAGAAATATGTAAATGAACAGTAATACTGTCATGACTGTATTTATTTATGCCATCACAACTTTGATGAGGAGTTTTCTTGACAGCAAAACAGTGATCCTGTATTCCAGTCTATGCCTTGATGGTGTCAACATTTTTGTTCAGTATGAGGTTCATGTTTCTTTTAGGAATCATGATCATGATCTATAACTTTGTCAAAATTTGATGGAATTTTAAAAAACTTTCAATAGTTAGACAGAAGTTAAGTTTCCAATTGTTAAGGATAAAAAAAACTGTATCAAGAGCAAATGTTTTGAAACTTTATGTTCAAGAAGAAACATCTGAACCTTGTCTTGGCAAATCCCCAAAATGTTTTTTCATATCATAAAAAACCTCAGTATATTGTAAGATCCTAATGAAGAAGCAGTACACATGTTCCCTATGACATGATCTTTCTTATTTCTATGCCACATTAGAAATTTTACCCAAACTTCACAATCTACTGAACATCAAAAATGATAGTGGAGGTGGAGCATCCGTGTACTATGGACACATTCTTGTTTTCTATTATCAATTCAAACACTCAAAAGCATAAACCCCACCAAAAGTTGAGGGTGTTCTTATGAACCCAGAAGGGTTAGCAGATTCTGCTCCACATGTGTTGCCTACCCAGTTGCTCATGTACATATATACATGTCTGTACAATATAAAAAAGAAGTTGTGGTATGATTGCCAATGAGACAACTATCCACAAAAGACCAAAATGACACAGACATTAACAACTATAGGTCACCGTACGTTACCACTCTTATTCTGTGATGTCACATTGGAGGAAAAGAGGATGTGGTTGTGGTTACAACAATTGATACATTTCCGTTGTCATTTATTAATGATGTTTGTTTCGAATCAAAGTACACATAAATGATACATGTATATTGGATTATTTTTAAAGTTAGCTGTAATCATATGCTTACTGCTTGATTGAATACCTACATATATATACAATACTGTAACTTACTTATATTTTGATACATGTATGGGTTAATGTGTTAATAATCATGTAAATACTACCATGGCATACATGTTCATACATACATGTACATGTAAAAATGTAATAATCACATTTTCGTGATATTAGCAACTTAAATACACAACAATTAAAAGGGAAAGCATTCCTGATTAATAAAAGGTTATTCTGACCTAGTTTATTTTGTGGCCTAATTGAATCGCTGGTATATATGTCATGTATGTAGGTCCAAAAATATTTATTATCAAAATTTGTTTTTAAATACATACATACATGTACTAAATGCCCAACAATCATGATCATTTCTATATTTGTAGGTGTATTCAAAGCCAAACAGTATTAATCTGTTTAAAATAAGATGTAGGCAACCATAATCTGATTTTTATTGATATCTGAACTTAATTGATGTACCGTTTTTACCCCTGTCATACGTTATTTGAATGTGTCTATTGGTTGATGTTTGCTTAAATCCCTCTGATGTTATTGTTATGATTATGAAATTCCTTTTGCCTGAACTTACTATTGCATGAATAATTGAATATTACATTTTATTTCCATGATCATCCATGATGTTCTAAGCAGTTAAGTTGACTGTAAAAGTTAAGCATATTAATTTAAGAGTCAACTGGCAAAAATGATGGAAACTTTGTAATCATGAACTTCATACAGTTTCTTGTCTGCTCTTTTTGTGGCTTAAGGTAGTACCAAACACCTTAACTACAATTAATTTGGCTCGTTTAATTTTGTCAAAAAAAATTGACAAAATATTTACCTTTTTGACCTTATGACTAAAATATAAAAAAATAAATAAACTTGAACCACACACTCTTTCGGAAAAATTTTGTTGGCCAAATAGCAGTTTGACTATAGCTAACACCAATTTTAATCATTGAGAAGCTTAATATTTCCTGAACAATAGATCGTAATTAAAACTTTCTTCTGATTTTTACAGAGTTATCTCCCTGTAGTGTTATGTATCACCTTAAAAGCTACATTGATTCATGACAATCGTTGCCAATCATCATTGTGATGTCATAATTTTAAAGTATAATGGGTGTTGCATCTAAAGCATGGACCATTTCACTATCACAAAAAAAAATGTACAAGATAACATTGTGTTACTTAATATCATACTACATAATGTTTTTTTCAACCAGATATATCAATCTGATCATCTATCTTTTCATCAGTCTTGTTTTGGTTTAAGATAGCTTGCCATGAAGTTATGGTTACATAAGAATTAATTTACAGGTCAATGAACTTAAAAAAGTGTGATAGCGCAAGCAGAGCATGGTGTTCTATATATGAATACACATCATGCACATGGACACAATTTTAAGTGTGTCTATATAAAATGTCATATTTTCAGTCAATAACCAAATTAATGCATAATTTGCCAGTTTGGTAAATATTACAAATGTAACAACAATGTTACTAAATCCTCTTTTCTTTGAACACCTACATTAATTTTGTGATCAATTCTTAAAATTATTTTCCTATTTTGTTAAAAATAAAATGACAGATAATTTATAATGAGAAAAGACTTTGTCACCACTCACTTATCAGAATCGTAGGTGTTACAAGATATCCATCAAACAATAATTACTTGGCTACACCTATATCATTGTACCTGTTTGACATGTGATTTGCTTGGTTTAATTTTATAATGTAATGTATTTTTTATACCTTACATGCTTCAAGTACTTTACTGTACAAATGTACATATGTTTATAGTCAAAGCTAACACCATAAATTTTTTTAATTATGTCAAAATATCAATTAAGAGTAACTATTTTTCTGTGGTTGTCATTTCAGAGTCTATAAATATAAAGATGTCCGTTTAACCTCTACATCTGGGTTGAATTCAGCTTTTATTTACAGATGGCTGTATTAGTG
>CM034349.1:43677140-43719194 GCA_019925275.1 Mytilus edulis | reverse complement strand
CTAGCATCCAACATTATAAAGGGACATAACTTAAGAACTGTAAAAGTGAAGCTGCCAAAAATAGAACTTAACTGAGTTTAGAGGTATTAAGCATTATATACCCATTTCATTAAATCTAGTTAAGACAAACTTAAGTTAAGAGAACAGAAACTAAAAAATTCTTCAATTTTTCAAGTTGTAAAGGGGCATAACCCTAGAATGGTAAAGTGCTTGTAATCACTGATAGTAAAGATTGCTTTAATTTATCAGTTGGTAGTAAAGTGAATATTGCATTGTATATTGTATATAGCATTGACTTAAGTTGATTCAACTACTATTCTGGACAAAAAAAGATAACTCCAATTTTCAAAGAAGATTTCATAAAGTTTTGGTTTTAGGTGATTCAACAACCATTCTGGACAAAGAAAGATAACTCCAATGTATTGTCTTGAAACTACAAAAATGCTTGTTTTTGGCTCTTTTTTGCCCTTTATTTCCTAGACTATTTGCCCCATAACCCTTAAAATATATCCCAACCTTTTACTTATGGTATTAAACATTGTGGTACAATTTCAGAACAATTGAAATACTTATACACAACATATTGTCCTGACACTAGATAAATGCTTGTTTTGGGCCCCTTTGAGTCCCTAATTTCTAAACCTTAGGGACCATAACCCCCAAAATCAACCCAAGCTTCCTTTTGTGGTTTTAAACATTGCGTTTAAATTTTATTGATTTCTATTTACTTATACTAAAGTTGTCCTGACGCTAGATAAATGCTTGTTTTGGGCCCCTTTGGGCCCCTAATTCCTAAACCTTAGGGACCATAACCCCCAAAATCAATCCCAAGCTTTTTTTTGTGGTTATAAACATTGTGTTAAAATTTTATTGATTTCCATTTACTTATACTAAAGTAATTATCCGGAAACCAAACGTCTTCGGACGACGACGACAATGCCGACGCCGACTACGACGTGATAACAATATACCAATATACGACCGCAAATTTTTTTGCAGTCGTATAAAAACTACAAGAAAGCTGAAATTTCTATAATTTTTTTGCAGAGCAAACAATTATATCTAAATAGCAAAAAGCTTAACACTAAATGCTGACATCACAACTGTTTGTATTGGTTAACTACTTTGACCAATCTTTTAAATTAATCAGGTTGATATCATATTTAAAAAAATAAAAAGTGAAACATCCTTACTTCGTATTTTATATTTTCAACATTATTGCCTACAGCTATAGACTTGGCTAATTCTATTCCACCTGCAGAATAGTCAACTCCTGTCAAATTACTGTAACCTCTCTGGCTCTAAAGTATAAAAAAACATATCTGTTAATATCATTAATATAGTTTTTCATTTTCATTTTATATCTACATGTACTATGATTTCCATGGAATATTTCAAAATTGTAATGATTGGTTTTTTTTCTGTTCATGTAGATGATACTTATTTCATATCTTAATACTAATAACAGTGGCTGAGCAGGTTTTATGGATAGCTGAAAATCAGCTGATGTTTGAGTATGTTTTTTTGGATCACTGTCTGATCGCTGTACATTTAACACTCTTTGTTCATACAAATAGGATGTTCCAAAAATACCCTATCACATTTTTAGGGATACCCCAATAGACATGTTAAGCTAACCATTTTGAAGATGGCGCTAATGATTACATGGTCAATCAGTATTAAAAATAAATAATCTTTTAAAATCCTAACAATAAAGCAAAAATTATTACTTTGAATATCCCAACTCTTCCAGTGCGTTATTGCTTTTGAGTTACAAAGATATATTATAACAAGTATGAATATATAAGTTGGTATTTGTGCCCTCTTCATTTAGAAATGTTACTGTTACCATATATACTTTTTATAAATTTGTCATCTAAATAAATTCAGGAAATGCTTTATATGTAACTTTAAAAAAAAACATAAACCTTCAATATTTATAAGATTGATTGATTGTTGGTTGCTTTACGCCGCATTAGCACAAAAAGGCTATATCGCGGCGAGTATATAAGAATGAGTGGTGATGTCATGTTTGGCAGAGCCAATACTATATTGTACTAATAAAACCAAAAAATGTATTTAAAAGTGATAAAGGTTATGAATTACATTCAAAGAGATATGATCGAGAGGTTCAGCTTGCTTTAAGACCAGGTTTAATTCACCAATTTCTACATAACGAAATGCCTTTACCAATCAGAAATATGGCAGTTAGTTTCCATATGATTGATGTGTTTGAGCCAATTGATGAATCCTCCATGGACATTTTTTTAAGCATACTTGATTTGCATAGGATTTTTTTCATAAAAAAAAAATCATAAGGTTTAAAGTGTTAATGCATTGTGAAAATGAATATTTCATCAATGAAATTGAAGTCAGATATTCTCATGAATCTCCTTTTTATATTGCATACAATTTTTTTTAAGTCTGATGCAGACATTTTGGAGTCAAAGCGGTTCAACTGAGGTACTACACAGGCGTCATTATGGAGTAAAGGGGGTGGCGTCAAAAGGCGTCATTATGAAGGAAAGGGTTAAGGGACTTTCTGATTTGAATTTTTCCTTTTTTTTTAAAACTTTTTTCTGACTTTAAAGAAAGTTAATTTATAAGTACACTACAAATATTTACTCATGTTAGTCATCAGTAAAGAAGAATGTAAAACAACGTTCATGGACACAACAATAAGCAAACTACCAATTCTACAAGGAGCATTCCATTGCCACAGCCTAAATCTATTATGGAATCATCTGATTTTATTTCCTCATTATCTTCTATCCAGTCCAGTATTCTTTCCTGACTATCCTCTCCAAACCTAAAATTATTGAACAGGTATTAGAACTTTTTCTTTCTAGTTTAGTTTAAAGACTTTTTCTTGAAAAAGATACGATAAAAAGAGTTTTTCCTAATTTTGCTCATAACTAGTTTTACCAACAAAATGTGTGCAAAATAGTTATTTCACAATATGTCAATTTTGAAGATGTTTATAATGTCATAGTGAAATCACAACTTCAATTTCTATTCTAAACTAGGTCATTATCATTTTATTTTTCATTTATCGATTGAACCATGTAATATTAAGGAATTGAACAATATTACAGTTTTGGAAATTTCAGGGCGACAGCTTATCATATCTCATTCATTTGTATCGCTCAATAAACGAAGAACATTTAAAATGTTTATAAATATGCCACAACATATAATCCCTTTCCAAGAAAAAGCAGAAATGTTTTACTTTTCTTCACCTAGTTTTTCATTTAATAATTTACCAGATCTCTCCAACATCACCTATATCTTTAAAAGCTTCTAGTTCTTTTTCATATGTGGAATCCCAGCTGAAAAAGAAATATGAGGATGTGAGTTTAGACATATGTATATATAAGAATTAATAATGTACTGGTAAAAAGAAATAAGCGATCATTATCGAATATTTTTCAAAGGACATTAAATATAGCTATTATTTAGGAAGGTCCTCAGGATTATCATACTATACTGGAGTGGCAGTTTTTTTTACAGGAAAGAGATACCACAAAAACAAGCGCAAAATGGTGATTAAGAAACCAGATCTCAATGAAATGACAGAAAAAAAATCTGAAAAAAATTTAATTTGTCCTAAATCCCAATTTAATGTTTAGGACAAATCGATTTCAGATTTGGTCATGACTGACAAATTAACCGTTTCAGAACCTTTGTCTCTAATTTAGTAAATAATTGACGCCTTGGACAGATGTCTTGTAAAGTACTTTGTTCAGTGTTCACATCTATTATCTTTTACCATACTACATGTAATTTCTTGGGGATAAAGTTTCACTATCATGCAGCCTTGTTGTTTCAGTATACTTAAATTTTGTTTTGGCTGTACTCACAAATCCATTGTTACCTCAAATAAATTCAGTTATCAAAAAACAATTTTCTAATTAATTCTTGTGGACTCATAGTTAAGGAAAACGACACCACTAACTATACATGTAATTTGTTCTTTGATATTTCCATATGCTTTTTGATATTCTCTCAATGCTGTTAAATAGTCATCTATTGTTTTTCCTTGTCAAGAAGTGTCTTTATAAATAAAACATGCAACGTTTTCTTCCTTTATTCATATATTCTTGACATCCTGGTCACGGCACCAAAATTATGACATGTTGAGAATATTTGAAGGAAGAAAACCTTACATGTTATAATTTTTTAGTAATCTACAGAATCCCCAAGTATACAAGTGTAAGGTCAGAAAGTCTTTACATTACAATACAACAACTTAGGGACCTTCTAGTGTTGTGTACATGCCATATTTACAACAAAAGGAGTTAGCAATGTTACCCGAGTAGAACTTCAATGGTACGAGATGATATAGTACTAGTTTACAACGATAGGAGTTAATAATCTTCAATGAAAATAACTGGTTCAGTCTCCCTTTGATCAGTTGATTTCCATCATTCATTCATTGTCTGACAACTTTATATATAAAAAAAATATATAGTCTTTACAGTCATCACTATTTTGTGCCTTATAATCAATAAAATTACATACTGTCAGAAAACTTTATAAATCATAATGTTTACAGTAAACGCATTTGCTTTTGTGCACACGTGCTTACTGTTCAATAGTGCCTAATGATGATGATTCAAAATCACGTTGCCCTGGACCTGACATGTCAACAACTTTGGGTCGATATTGTAAGAGACCTTCCGAAAAATTATTCCGGAAGTAAATAAATTTTGACGTAATATGGGTCACGCGACTGCGCCATTTTGTAGGAGTTTTGATTATTAACAGATCTTACAGCTGAAGTAACCTATTTATTCACAAACAAAAACAAGGTAATTTAATTTAGAAGTTAGATCTGAACTCATATTTCAGTTTGATCGCTATTGTCAGTCATAAAATTGCACAAGAACACCAGAAACGACTGTTCAATGACACCTAGTTTTTATTTTATTAAAATGTTGATCAACAGGACAAATATTGAAATAAACTAATCAACAAACTGTATAACGTCTGATTATACATAAAAGATGTCTATCATTCTTGCAAAAGAAGGAGACTTAACTTTCGTAAATAACACAAATAAAAAATCACAAAAAAATACCTAGAAACATGACCTCAATAAATTTGATGTTGATCAGCTGATTCATCTAGAGCCCAGATAATTTATTGTCAAGTCTGTTTTCTTCTTTTTTCAATGAAAGATTGACATGAGAAAAAAATTATGCCACACGGGGAAAAATGCCCAGTCTTGAAATCGTATGATATGTGTAGCTGAGTAACTTGAATACATTTTTACAGTTTTACTTCAGTCTGAAATCATGGCGCTGCTCTACAATCATGACAATGGCTACTTTAACGTTTGAATCATTCAGAATCATCCATAGACCTCTTTCCAATGTTTGCGCCATATGTCTCATCATTCTCATTGCTGATGTTATTACTTTACAGTACATTGTACAGTATTAAGCACCAACAGTTCGTTGTCCAAATTACTTTAGGCCGATTCACTCATTCATCTAAAACAACTTGAAATTGGTATCAAATTTGAAAACAATAATTTTTCAAAAGTTCAAAACACTAATGTAGATCAAATTGATCCTCTGCTGATATGCCAACTGTCATGTACATGTTGTATAGTCCAAATATTATGACGTCTAGCAAGGCTATTTTAATTTTTTTTCTGGGACGCCTTCCTACCACGTCATAACGCTGAAGCCATTTTTTACGTCTGGAGTTTGAGACCTAATTTTGATGTGAAATTTTCATCGCTGGTTAGAAATTTTTACTTTATTACAAATTTTTGTGCTTATTGATGTAAAATATTTCCAGAAATATCCAAAAGAAATGATAAAATAAGATGCGATTCCATTTCAAGTGGGCAAATATTTATTTTGTTTCAAAGAGATTTCCCACAATTACCAAAGAAACGTGACTTCCGGTGAATATAAAATTTAAAAATCGGTTAAATTTGAACGGACCCGAATTTTCGAAAATTGGCCAAATATTGTAAATCACAGGATTGCAATTATTATCTAACTTTTGAACTTATCAGTTTTGTTGTTTTTAATCCCTTCAGAAGGCTAAAACAATAACAAGAACAATTTTATTTGTGTTACTTTGTTTATATGATGAAATCAGCTAATGCGCAGTATCACTGGCCGCATGGACACCGGGGACATCACTGTATTAGACAATGAGTATTAGTTTTATTACCAGTCATAATCATGTAAAACCAACTTACTATGGAATTAACATTATTTGTGGGATACCAATTATCATGGATTTCATTGGTAAAGATGGAACACGATATTGAAAGTTTATGAAGTTCATTTTTTCTTCATGCTTGTAGCCAAGTATTGGCAAAAACAGGATTTCAAATACATGTACAAAATGTATCTGTGAAAATACTGATTTTCCTAAATCCATGAAATTAGATGAATCCACAAGTACAGCGTTTATGTACATGTAATATGAATAGACAATACACCTTATCGCAATTTGTCTGCCATTACTGGACATCACACAGATTCCCGTAAATTTTGGACGGCATAAAACAAAATATCTGACGTCACAATGGAAAAGTGATTGTTGTTAACTATAAAATTGATATCAAGTATTATTTATATAACTTTTTTTGCAAGGTAGGCAAATTCAGGTTGTCATGAGCCTCTAGTTTCTAATGTGAGTAGGCTATAAAGACATTGATTTAGATGTACATCGTCATGTACCACACATTTTGTACATCATTACATTGTTGTATTTCTTAAACTAATGATCTGAAAGTAAACATGTCATGTACATGTCAGGACTAGGTCAGGAATGTGGTCAGTGGTTGCTGCTGTCTCTTCATGTTATTGTGTCAAACTGTCAACAGTATTAAGGAATTTACTATGATAACCAGCTTTTCTGTTAAAATGCTTGAATTATGCCCGAAAGTTGCAATTTGCTTCATTTTACTTGGAATCTACGTATACATACATTTGTATATACAAATAAATAAAATAGAGGTAAAAAAAAGATTTCAATATATGAATTTGTAGTAATGCAAGTTAAAAAAATAAATAATATCTTTTATAGTTATTTGAAAACAAAACATGTCAAAATTTTATTAATGGATTATTATTTTTTCAGATGGCATCAAGAAAAAAGGTTTTGCTTAAAGTTATTATATTAGGGGACAGTGGGTAAGTTGAAAAGTCACTTTAAGAAATATGTAAATGAACAGTAATACTGTATTTATTTATGCCATCACAACTTTGATGAGGAGTTTTCTTGACAGCAAAACAGTGATCCTGTATTCCAGTCTATGCCTTGATGGTGTCAACATTTTTGTTCAGTATGAGGTTCATGTTTCTTTTAGGGATCATGATCATGATCTATAACTTTGTCAAAATTTGATGGAATTTTACAAAACTTTCAATAGTTTGACAGAAGTTAAGGTTTCAATTGTTAAGGATAAAAAAAACTGTATCAAGAGCAAATGTTATGAAATTTCATGTTCAAGAAGGAACATCTGAACCTTGTCTTGGCAAATCCTCGAAATGTTTTTTCATATCATAAAAAACCTTAGTATATTGTAAGATCCTAATGAAGAAGCTGTACACATGTTCCTTATATAGCTATGACATGATCTTTCCAATTTCCATGCCACATTAGATATTTTACCCAAACTTCACGGTCTACTGAACATCAAAAATGATGGTGGGGGTGGAGCATCTGTGTACTATTGACACATTCTTGTTTTCTATTATCAATTCAAACACTCAAAAGTTGAGGGTGTTCTTATGAGCCCAGAAGAGTTGGCAGATTCTGCTCCACATGTGTTGCCTACCCAGTTGCTCATGTACATATATACATGTCTGTACAAATTTGGTTACCATTCTTATTCTGTGATGTCACATTGGAGGAAAAGAGGATGTGGTTGTGGTTACAACAATTGATACATTTCCGTTTCATTTATTAATGATGTTTGTTTCGAATCAAAGTACACATAAATGATACATGTACAATGTATATTGGATTATTTTTATACGACCCCAAAATATTTTTGGGATCGTACATTTGTATAATGGTATGATGTCGTCGTCTGCGTCGTCGTCTGTGTCGTCGTCCGAAGACACATTGGTTTCTGGATAATAACTTTAGTTTAAGTGAATAGATCGTCATGAAATTTTTTCAGAAGGTTCAATACCACAAAAGGAAGGTTGAGATTGATTTTGGGGATGATGGTCCCAACCGATTAGGAATTAAGGGCCCAAAAGGGGCCCAAAACAAGCATTTTTCTAGTTTCAGGATAATAACTTGTGTAGAAGTATTTCAATTGCTCTGAAATCATACCGCAATGTTTAAAACCACAAGTAGAAGGTTTGGATTCATTTTAGGGGTTATGGGGCCAAAGTTCAGGAATTAAGGGCCAAAAAGGGGTAAAAACAAGCATTTTTCTAGTTTCAAGACAATAACTTATGTGTAATTGTATGGATCTCTCTGAAATTGTACCACAATGTACCATATAACAAAGGGGAGGCTGGGATTAAGTTTTGGGTTAATTGCCCAAAATATGTAGGAATTAGGGGCCAAAAAAGGGCCAAAAAGAAGCATGTTTCTAGTTTCCAAACAATCATGACAATAACTGGTGTTTAAGTGTATGGATCTCTCTGAAATTGTACTACAAGGTTCAATACTGCAATGGAAAGCATAGGATTGAGTTTAAGGGTTATTTCTCTAAGGGGGTTTCAAAAAGTGGGGGGGGGGATTTTTTGTTTACCATTATTTGAAGGGCTTCCTTTTTTCAAAATTTTTGAAAAGTTTCAAGAAGAAATCTTCAATTGCACAGTATTGTGCAATAGATTTGTTAGATCTTTGACCACATTAATTTTGTGACAAAAACCTATATTATGTCAAAAATTTGATCACAATCCAAATTCAGACAGAATCAAGCTTGAATATTGTGACCAAATTTGCCCTATCTGTTCAGGGTTCAACCACTGGGGTCGTATAAAGCTGCGCCCTGCGGAGCACCTGGTTAAAGTTAGCTGTAATCATATGCTTACTGCTTGATTGAATACCTATATGTATATACAATACTGTAACTTACTTATATTTTGATACATGTATGGGTTAATGTGTTAATATATACTCATGTAAATACTACCATGGCATACATGTACATGATCATACATACATGTAATAATCACATTTTCATGATATTAGCAACTTTAATACACTACAATAATATCAGTAAACTTAAAAGGGAAGCATCTCTGATCAATGAAATGTAATTCTGACCTACAGTTTATTTTTTGGCCTATTTGAATTACTGGTATACAAATTGCAATGAGGAAGGGTAGGAGGGGTCCTGATCCTGAATTCCAGGGCTTAAAAAAATTAAATCCCGAAATCCCGGGCTTAAAAAGAAGAAATCCTGAGGTCCCAAAATTCAAAAACAAGAATTCCCGGATCCCGAAAGGGTCAATCCCGAAATCCCGAGCTTAAAAACACGGATCCCGGAGTCCTGATAAAGGTCCTATCCCCCCTCTGCAATGGTATATAGGTCCAAAAATATTTATTATCAAAATTTGTTTTTAAATACTAAATGCCCCACAATCATGATCATTACTACATTTGTAGGTGTATTCAAAGCAAAACAGTATTAATCTGTTTAAAATAAGATGTAGGCAACCATAATCTGATTTTTATTGATATCTGAACTTAATTGAATTGTACCGTTTTTACCCCTGTCATACATCTGACATTTGAATGTGTCTATTGGTTGATGTTTGCTTAAATCCCTCTGATGTTATTGTTATGATTATGAAATTCCTTTTGCTGGTACTTACAATTGCATGAATAATTGAATATTACGTTTTATTTCCACAATGTTCTAAGTAGTTAAGCATATTAATTTAAGAGTCAACTGGCAAAAATAATGGAAACTTTGTAATCATAAACTTCATAAAGTTTCTTGTCTGCTTTTGTGGCTTAAGGTAGTACAACACATTCACTAAAATTAATTTTGCTCGCTTAATTTCACAAAATATTTACTTTGACCTAATGACAAAAATATAAAGATTTAAATAAAATTGAACCACACACTCTTTTGGAAAATTTTTGTTGGCCAAATAGCAGTTTGACTAACACCAATTTTAATCATTGAGAAGCTTAATATTTCCTGAACAAAAGAACGTAATTAAAACTTTCAGCTGATTTTTACAGAGTTATCTCCCTGTTTTGTTATGTTTCACCTTAAAAGCTACATGAATGAATGACAGTCATTGACAATCATCATCGTGATGTAATATCTATAAAGTGAAAATGAGTGTTGCATCTAAAGCATGGACCTTTCACTATCACATAAAAAAATGTATGAGATAACATTGTGTTACTCATCATACCACATCTTCTTTTTATACATGTAGATCATTTTATTATTAAAAGTCCACATAGTTCATTGTGATATCTTTATAATGCAAACTTGATAAATTAAAATGTATGATGAATGTTCAGTTAAATGGAAACTTTAATTTTATGTTCCACCTACGAAAGAGAGGTATAATGTTTTTTCAACCGGAGTATCAATTTAATCATCTGTCTGTTCATCAGTCCTGTTTTGGTTTAATAAAAATAGCTTGTCTTGAAGTTGTGGTTACATCACATCTAGAATTAATTTACAGGTCAATGAACTTAGAAATGTGATGGTGCACTGCTATCAGAGCATTGTGTCCTATATATATATGAAGATGTGTGTCTATATAAAATGTCATATTTTCAGTTAATAACCAAATTAATGTGTCATTTGCCAGTTTTGTATATATGTACAGTACCACAATGTTGCTGAATATCTTTTTATTGAACACCTACATTAATTTGTGATCAATTCTTAAAATTATTTTCCCATTTTGTTAAAAATAAAATGACAGATAATTTATAATGAGTAAAGACTTTGTCACCACTCACTTATCAGAATCGTAGGTGTTACAAGATATCCATCAAACAATAATTACTTAGCTACACCTATATATCATTGTACCTGTTTGACATGTGATTTGCTTGGTTTAATTTTATAATGTAATGTATTTTTTATACCTTACATGCTTCAAGTACTTTACTGTACATATGTTTATAGTCAAAGCTAACACCATAAATTTTTTTAATTATGTCAAAATATCAATTAAGAGTAACTATTTTTCTGTGGTTGTCATTTCAGAGTCTATAAATATAAAGATGTCCATTTAACCTCTACATCTGGGTTGAATTCAGCTTTTATTTACAGATGGCTGTATTAGTGCTAGTGGATTTTTTAAATCCCGAATTATAAGAATAAGAATAAGAATAGCAACTTAACGTCCACACATACAAAACTTAAGATGTCCAGATAAATGTTTATGATCAAAACTTCAGGGTTCTCATACATGTCATAAAAAGGTAAATCATGAGTCCTGAACTCATCAAAATCAGTCTGGACTCAAAGTTTTCAAATTTGTGAGTCTCAAGATGCCTCAATATAATAAGAGTTTGTATCAACTGAGGACTTGTATCATGTTGCAATTGCCTTCAAAAAACCTTAGTGAGAACCCTTAACTTTATTCTGCTAACTCTCCCACTAAAAACTATAAGTAGGCAGATGAAAAGCTTATATTAAGATATTGAATGTGGGAACTGCTTTTGTACATCCTTGTATTTCATGTATTAATAAATTGATAATTAACTTTGAACATACATGTGACATAAGTATGTGTGTCATTAAATGTAATTATGTGTCCAGTACTTTATCATGCTTTATCTTAAAATAAGGTCGAATTATTGAATTACTAAATGTTTGAAAGCAATTATTTTGCATAAAGCAAAATATCATGGTGTAAGTTAGATATACATGTATACATAAGTTGGCTTAGTAAATGTGTATAATGATGTAGAAGAATAAAACGTGTTCATAAATGTGTTATCAGGTCTGCACTGTAAATAGATAAAGGTCATAATACATGTAAATTTGGTATGTGAACTGATAAATGTAACTGCACCTCTGATGTTGTTATTTAAAGTGGCTATCACATGTCATATATATCCACTCCAAACTTGTGTGTGGTTAATGTATCTTTTTTTTTTTTTTTTTTTTTTTAAACCTCTCCCCCTAAATAACAATCAGTGGAAAGGAATTTATATAAGATGCAAAACTTGTTTCCCAATCCACTATGAATAAATAAGTTTAAACTAAATAACAATCTGGTCTGTTAAATTTGAATTCAATGAAGAACAGTTGAGACAATAATTATAGGAATACAAATTGATTTCGGTGGTTTTTTTTATACGCCCGTCAAAATTTTGACGGGACGTATTATGGTATACAAATGTCCGGCGTCCGTCCGTCCGTCTGTCTGTCCGTCCGTCTGTCCGTCTGTCCGGCGTAAACATGTCGCACCGTAACTTGAGAACGACTTATCCAAATTTCATGAAACTTAATATAGTTGTTTCTTATGATGGTCAAATGATCTGTATACTTTTTGGTGAAAATAAGATTTAAACTTTTTGAGTTACGGCACTTTGTAACTAAAACAGGGGTGTGTTTTTTTTCACATGTCGCACCGTATCTCAAAAACGTTTCTTGATTATTGCTTAAAACTTTACACACTTCTTAGTTATATTAATGAAGAACAGTTGAGACAATAATTATAGGAATACAAATTGATTTCGGTGGTTTTTTTTATACGCCCGTCAAAATTTTGACGGGACGTATTATGGTATACAAATGTCCGGCGTCCGTCCGTCCGTCTGTCTGTCCGTCCGTCTGTCCGTCTGTCCGGCGTAAACATGTCGCACCGTAACTTGAGAACGACTTATCCAAATTTCATGAAACTTAATATAGTTGTTTCTTATGATGGTCAAATGATCTGTATACTTTTTGGTGAAAATAAGATTTAAACTTTTTGAGTTACGGCACTTTGTAACTAAAACAGGGGTGTGTTTTTTTTCACATGTCGCACCGTATCTCAAAAACGTTTCTTGATTATTGCTTAAAACTTTACACACTTCTTAGTTATATTAATCTTAATATCTGTATACTTTTTGGTGATGATTCAAAATTTCATTTTTGAGTTTTTGAGTATTTTGTAAAAAAGGGGAGGGTTTTTTTTACATGTCGCGCCGTATCTCAAAAACGATTTATGATTATTGCTTAAAACTTTACACACTTCTTTGTTATATTAATCTAAAAATCTGTATACTTTTTGGTGATGATTCAAAATTTCATTTTTGAGTTATTGAGTATTTTGTAAAAAAGGGGGAGGGTTTTTTTACATGTCGTGCCATATCTCAAAAACAATTTATGATTATTGCTTAAAACTTTACACACTTCTTTGTTATATTAATCTTAAGATCTGTTTACTTTTTGGTGATGACTCAAAATTTTATTTTTGAGTTATTGAGTATTTTGTAAAAAAGGGGAGGGTTTTTTTTACATGTCGCGCCGTATCTCAAAAACAATTTATGATTATTGCTTGAAACTGTACACACTTCTTTGTTATACTAATTTAAAGATCTGTATACTTTTTGGTTTGATTCAAAATTTTATTTTAGTGATATTTTTAAAAAAAAAAACAGGGTGGGGGGGTTTCACATGTCCCGCCATGTCTCAAAAACAATAAAATTAATGGTTATTGCTTAAAACTTCCTCAGAAACTATTTATGATTATTGCATAAAACTTTCACACAAGACGTCGGGCGTATCATGCGCTCATGGCGCAGCTGTTTATTTTTTATCTAAAACGTAGTCAGTTTGATAGTTGTAACTTGTTGCATGGATTTTGAAGGTGGCTTTTCTAGTTTCAGGTCTGATTATACTTGGTATCGTAGGGTCAACACATTATATATGTTGTTGCTGAAATAGTAGGGATAAGGTTGATATTATAAGCCATAAAGGCATATACAATTTAACTTCTGTATGTGATGTCTCAAAGTTACAGTCAAGTTTTTTTGTAAAACTGGTTGAGAATAGATCAGATCATGTAAAATTTTCAAATCTTAACAACCATGATTAGTCTACAGTAACTGCTTCAGTGATTTTGTGGTTGAATCAACACTTAAAATTGATATTTGCTTCTTCTCCTTCACTTATCACACTGCATTGAGGGCATTTGAGGAGTAAGAAGAAAGATGGTTAAGTTGAGAGTTAGAATGATTGGTCATGGGAAGGTTGACATGATTTCCTACAGACTGTACATGTTTACTGGTGAACTAGCATGTCAAAAATACTACTCAGCATGTCTCTCTAGTATAAAGCAGGGTTAAAATTCATAAATACATTATTAAGTTCATGCCTAGATATGCATTTAATTTGCAACATGAAGTTTAACAAATATCCATCAAACATAATGTGCATCAGTACAAAGACCCCTGAAATGCTTTAGTACACTAGCTGCTTACTATGTAATGTCCATTGGTTCAGTCATAGATGTATATCCTGCTTTAAGGAAAAAACACAGCATCTGTGTAATGTGTGTAATACTTTATTATTTTATCTTTCAGTGTTGGAAAAACATCGTTGATGAACCAGTATGTAAATAAAAAGTTCAGTAACCAGTACAAAGCCACAATCGGGGCAGATTTTCTTACAAAAGAAGTTATGGTAGATGACAGATTAGTTACAATGCAGGTTTGTATAGTAGCCCTAACAGGAAACTTTTGACATTGCAATTCAGACTTACTATGCTTGAAGTACTAGTACTTTTATCTGTCTATAAACATGATAAAGGCTACATGTAGGAAACATGACCCATAATTTGTAATGCATGGGATGGTTTTCTGGATAGATCAGAAAGTGAAAGTTACACCAACCAAAGTAAAGGTTAAACCAACCTCAATAAACTTGGAAAAGTTTGGTTTCAATGACAATGATAGACTTTTTACGGTTTAACATGTTAAATAAGTTTATTTCCAATTGTTTGTATTCCAGATATGGGACACAGCTGGGCAAGAAAGATTTCAGAGTTTGGGTGTAGCTTTTTACAGAGGAGCTGATTGCTGTGTATTAGTGTTTGATGTTACTGTGCCAAATACATTTAAACAGTTGGACAGTTGGCGTGATGAATTTTTGATACAAGCTAGTCCGAGAGACCCAGAAAATTTCCCATTTGTGGTTATAGGAAATAAAATTGATTTAGAAAATAGAGCTGTAAGTATAATGACTAGGGAATATAGATGAGAATTAAAAAGTGGAATGGAAGATATGTTTACGTCTTTTTAATTGTAGCCAAGTTGTTATATGTTTCAAAATGAATTCTTAAATGCATAACGTCTAGTGAGGTTGCAATATTTCAATGGTGACAATAAGACATTTGACCAGCTATCTGAACAACTGTCAACTTAAAATTCAATTTTGTTCTCTAAATGCCATCACCTAATCATGCTAATCATGCTAATCATGCTAATCAAACAACTGTTTGCATAAAATTGTCAAGACATTTTCTAAAATACATCTTACATGAATTGATTGAAAATAACTGTCTTGACTGTTAGTTTATCATGTTTACTGAATTTGGAAATGCTCTGTTACCATTGATGGTATCTTTTTGAAGATGTTATAAAAATAATAACTAGGAAACACAACAATCAAAACAGTAATTGTTTTTATTACTTTGGAAAATGATAATGGATCAGTCTTGTTAAAGTTTTTTCTGCAGGAAGCAAAGTAAAATTTAGTTAAACCACATATCGCTTAAAAATAGATTTTATGTGTGATATTACTATAGCTTGAATTTAATTCACCATTTTTAAATGTCACTATAAGTACTATAACAGAGTAGTTTATTTACATTGTTAAATATAAAATATGTGTTACCTTAAAACATTGTTTGTTTATGCAAAGTATTTTATAAAGAGGGAAGTTAACTTGTGAATTTTGTCTGTTAATAGTTTTCTTACAATTACTCTTCTTTTGAACAAATATGTAATTCATGTGAATTTTGTCTGTTAATAGTTTTCTTACAACTACTCTTCTTT
Source organism: Mytilus edulis (assembly GCA_019925275.1). Taxonomy (NCBI): domain Eukaryota; kingdom Metazoa; phylum Mollusca; class Bivalvia; order Mytilida; family Mytilidae; genus Mytilus; species Mytilus edulis. The sequence goes on along the minus strand of CM034349.1, from coordinate 43,703,225 downwards.
TGAACAAATATGCAATTCATGTATAGCTGTATAAGAAAATAACTTTTAGTCATTCAAACTTTCTGAAATCACTTTAGCAAAATGAGGACTATTCATTTATTTGTCCATATATTTTCTCAAATTGCCATTGATACCATTCAACAATTATGATAAAAGTAAAGAGATGTCACATGTTGCCAATGAGACAACTATCCACCAGCATAAAAATTGGGTTGGTGGAAGCAACTATAGGTCACTGTACAGCTTTCAACAATGAGCAAATCCCATACAGCATAGTCAGCAATAAAAGGCTTCAACATGAAAAAAATTGTAATAATTCCATTGAGAAATCCAACGCCTGATATTTGAAAAATCAACGTAATAGTAAATGAAAATTATATATATTCTAATACTGGCATTTTCTATTTAGGTAACAGCAAAAAGAGCACAGGGTTGGTGTCAGAGTAAAGGAGATATACCATACTTTGAAACCAGTGCAAAAGAAGCCATCAACGTAGAACAAGCTTTCCAGACTGTAGCCAAGAATGCATTAGCGCAAGAAACAGAAGTAGAACTTTATAACGAATTTCCCGATCAAATAAAAATAACAAATGACAGTGGTAAACCCAAAGAGGGTTGTGGATGTTAATATCTATTAGGATAATTTTTATTTCTGAAAAATAACTCATTGAATTATGTGTACAGCTTGAAGAACACACAAACAAGCATAGAATGTGATATATAAAACTTTATTTCAACAGGGTCAAACGCACCCCGGTCATTGGAAGATAACTAAAACATTTTTCTGTGACAGCAATTGTTAAAATATTTGATTCATGTGATATTTAACGTTTTATATGTAGTATGACCAAATCGTCTATTCCTACAGTTTAATTTGGTAACAGGTCTGTGGGAAAAAATAGTTCTGCTTTAAAATGTCAAATTTTGTGAGGTAATGCAATCATTTGAGTTTTCATTTTGATGATTAAAGCTTCATAAGTATAGAAACATAATTTTAATGTCTGGGTTTAATTGATTTTATATTGCAATCCTATGTCTTCATTGTAATATTTCATCATCATATGTAGCGCCCCTCCCCCAAAATTTGACAATGTTAAATATAACAGATTGCCCCTGTATATCTCTTAAAAGTTTTTATGAATTCTTGAATCAAGACAGTAGAACGAAAGTGATTAGTCTGAATTGGTAATCTATTGTTAAATGCTGATATGGAGTAATGCTAAATCTGAATCATCCTATAATTATAGATTATCGTTGATCATCTCAACGAAATTGATTTTCTCTCTTGAGCTGGTACAGCGAAAGCAATAAAAGCATTCGAGTTGATATGACCATTGGTCCAATGATAATCTGTTTTTCGCTATTTTACCTATAACAACGTTTTAATTTCATTAGCAACGCCACATGCCTCCTTAGTTTCTTGTGATAATTTTCACAAAATAAGATAAAAAAAAAAATGCACAAAATAGCGATAAACTTTGATATTTTAACTATTATATTCATTTCATATGTATTTTAGCACATATGAGGCTTTGTTGATCTATCATTGCACACAACCAGTTTGAAAATAATGAGGTGTATTACCAAAAGAAATAATAATATCTATTTTTGAAGAAAAGACACTTGATGTTCACCTCAAAGTCCATACTATTTATAGAACTGGAAACTGAAGGCAAATTTTTATTCTTCATATTTAAACTTTTACTGTTAGGAAAGTTATTAGATTTAAGGGATGTTTTCAAAATTTTGGCATGATTTGAAATGAATTCCAAGTTTTTTAAAGCGATTGCATGGTTTCATGTTTGTTAATGAATAGTCGACAGTGTTCATTTTGTGCAAATTTCTTCCTGGTCAATTCTCTATAGATAGTTCTATATACAATTTCAAAATTTGAATGTATATATTTGATTTTTAATATTATTATGACAGATATAGAATATAAATTGTCTCTACCATGCATATAGTTATTTGTATTTGTAATAATTACTATTTTATTAATTAATGTCAGTAATCTTTTGAACACATTTGATGATGTTTAATGTATAGAAAAAAATATATATGCTATAGTTTGATAATTTCTTGGATTCACATTATGTAAAATGTTAAACGGATTGTACCATCTCAACAAACACTGTGCATGTGCCCAGGGTTACCACTCTGAAAAAATGGGCTGTGTTTCTGAAGATGCTACGTTTGTATTTTGAAAGCTTTTTTTGGGCCATCCCTATTGTGGTTAATGAAAACCCTTATAACAAAACCTTTTATTGATATGCATGTATATCTTTCTCCAGGAGCTATATAAGTATATACAAGTATATTCAAATGATGCCTAGGTCTCATTATTCTCCCCTGTGAGTTTGGTATTCACTCATATTGCTTCTAGTGGCAAATAATGTACATGTTGTTAATGTAAATGCATTGAGTAATGTCCTTTACATTATTATACAGTCCTGAAAATTGCAAAGTGGTCTTATCTATACTAAAAACAATAGTCCAGTTTAAAAGAACTTTAGAACCACTGTCCTTTGACAATGTTTTAAGTTATGTTATTAAACTACTTGCCCTATATGTTGAACAAATATTAGTCCTATAACACTGACTATAAATATATATGTGCTTGATTTTGTAATGCAAAATAAATTATAATTACTTTTTCTACACTGTATATAATCTGTTTCTGTCTATGGCAGATAATTATTGGACAGACAGTTGATTAAACTTTGTTGTAATCATTCAGAAATTTCAAATTGGTGTTTATATGTTATCAACCAATTTAAGAGGACATTTCAGGACTGCTGTAGAAAGCCTAAAGGTGACAAAATATTGAACAATAATTAAATAAATGACATATTTTGATTATAATAATCAATGGGCATTTTTCATAAACTCTTCATTTATTTTGTAGCTTTATGGTTTGAAAAATTATTGTTCATTTTCCAGACTTAATTGATTCAATTTTTATTTAGAATCCACAAGCAATTTAAGTGCATAAAACAAAGTGCTTTTTACATATTTCAGGTCTTTAGTTTCATGTTAAGTGTTGTGAAATTCGTTAATGTAATGTCCCTTTCTTACTTTGAAGATACATGGCATTTTTCTGGGACCATACATCAGTTTGCTTTACATTGAATGTAAATTTAGAAAATACACTGTATAATGAAAAACATCAGTACACAAAAGCAGTTTTATGAATAGTGGGAATTAAGAAATATGATTATGCCAAAATACTACCAACAGTGAAATTTAAGTCAGGTCATGCAGACATATAGCCTCATTGTCAGAAAAAATGCCAACATATACATATTTATTAACAATGTGTGACTGTTTTATGTTGAAACTTAATTTATCAACACCAGTAATTTCTTCTAAAAGGAATACTACTGTATCTGTAATATTTAAGGTGATAATTATGAATAAAAATCAAGAACTTATCCTTATTGTTTTATTTTCATAAATTTGCCATCAGTAATGACAGTATATAAAAAAGTATGGAGGACCATATTGGCTACAAAGAAATGAATGTTGGAATAACAACTACAAAGGAGATCAAGGCCAAAAAGGTTAAACAAAAGTTTGCATGCTGAATGTACAGCATATCATACTAACCATGATTTGCTGTGCTTACCCGATAGGCTTTGGTGAATCACAATAGCAATGGCTCAAACAGTTTACCTGATAGGCTTTGGTGAATCACAATAGCAATGGCTCAAACAGTTTACCAGATAGGCTTTGGTGAATCACAATAGCAATGGCTCAAACAGTTTACCCGATAGGCTTTGGTGAATCACAATAGCAATGGCTCAAACAGTTTACCTGATAGGCTTTGGTGAATCACAATAGCAATGGCTCAAACAGATTACCCGATAGGCTTTGGTGAATCACAATAGCAATGGCTCAAACAGTTTACCAGATAGGCTTTGGTGAATCACAATAGCAATGGCTCAAACAGTTTACCAAATAGGCTTTGGTGAATCACAATAGCAATGGCTCAAACAGTTTACCAGATAGGCTTTGGTGAATCACAATAGCAATGGCTCAAACAGTTTACCCGATTGGCTTTGGTGAATCACAATAGCAATGGCTCAAACAGTTTACCCGATAGGCTTTGGTGAATCATAATAGCAATGGCTCAAACAGTTTACCAGATAGGCTTTGGTGAATCACAATAGCAATGGCTCAAACAGTTTACCCGATTGGCTTTGGTGAATCACAATAGCAATGGCTCAAACAGTTTACCAGATAGGCTTTGGTGAATCATAATAGCAATGGCTCAAACAGTTTACCCAATAGGCTTTGGTGAATCACAATAGCAATGGCTCAAACAGTTTACCAGATAGGCTTTGGTGAATCACAACAGCAATGGCTCAAACAGTTTACCAGATAGGCTTTGGTGAATCACAATAGCAATGGCTCATACAGTTTACCCGGTAGGCTTTGGTGAATCACAATAGCAATGTCTCAAACAGTTTACCCGATAGGCTTTTGTGAAGCACAATAGCAATGGCTCAAACAGTTTACCCGATAGGCTTTGATGAATCACAATAGCAATGGCTCAAACAGTTTACCAGATAGGCTTTGGTGAATCACAATAGCAATGGCTCAAACAGTTTACCAGATAGGCTTTGGTGAATCACAATAGCAATGGCTCAAACAGTTTACCAGATAGGCTATGGTGAATCACAATAGCAATGGCTCAAACAGTTTACCAGATGGGCTTTGGTGAATCACAATAGCAATGGCTCAAACAGTTTACCAGATAGGCTTTGGTGAATCACAATAGCAATGGCTCAAACAGTTTACCAGATAGGCTTTGGTGAATCATAATAGCAATGGCTCAAACAGTTTACCCAATAGGCTTTGGTGAATCACAATAGCAATGGCTCAAACAGTTTACCCGATAGGCTTTGGTGAATCACAACAGCAATGGCTCAAACAGTTTACCAGATAGGCTTTGGTGAATCACAATAGCAATGGCTCATACAGTTTACCCGGTAGGCTTTGGTGAATCACAATAGCAATGTCTCAAACAGTTTACCCGATAGGCTTTTGTGAAGCACAATAGCAATGGCTCAAACAGTTTACCCGATAGGCTTTGATGAATCACAATAGCAATGGCTCAAACAGTTTACCAGATAGGCTTTGGTGAATCACAATAGCAATGGCTCAAACAGTTTACCAGATAGGCTTTGGTGAATCACAATAGCAATGGCTCAAACAGTTTACCAGATAGGCTATGGTGAATCACAATAGCAATGGCTCAAACAGTTTACCAGATGGGCTTTGGTGAATCACAATAGCAATGGCTCAAACAGTTTACCAGATAGGCTTTGGTGAATCACAATAGCAATGGCTCAAACAGTTTACCAGATAGGCTTTGGTGAATCACAATAGCAATGGCTCAAACAGTTTACCAGATAGGCTTTGGTGAATCACAATAGCAATGGCTCAAACAGTTTACCAGATAGGCTTTGGTGAATCACAACAGCAATGGCTCAAACAGTTTACCCAATAGGCTTTGGTGAATCACAATAGCAATGGCTCAAACAGTTTACCAGATAGGCTTTGGTGAATCACAACAGCAATGGCTCAAACAGTTTACCAGATAGGCTTTGGTGAATCACAATAGCAATGGCTCAAACAGTTTACCAGATAGGCTTTGGTGAATCACAATAGCAATGGCTCAAACAGTTTACCTGATAGGCTTTGGTGAATCACAATAGCAATGGCTCAAACATTTTACCAGATAGGCTTTGGTGAATCACAATAGCAATGGCTCAAACAGTTTACCTGATAGGCTTTGGTGAATCACAATAGCAATGGCTCAAACATTTTACCAGATAGGCTTTGGTGAATCACAATAGCAATGGCTCAAACAGTTTACCAGATAGGCTTTGGTGAATCACAATAGCAATGGCTCAAACATTTTACCAGATTGGCTTTGGTGAATCACAATAGCAATGGCTCAAACAGTTTACCCGATAGGCTTTGGTGAATCACAATAGCAATGGCTCAAACAGTTTACCCGATAGGCTTTGGTGAATCACAATAGCAATGGCTCAAACAGTTAACAAAATTTCAGTTTGAATGCTACAACAAACTCATCAACTGGTAAAATATTTTAACAAATTGCTTCTCTCAAAGAAGAATTCAAACTGCAATTTGGTGAACTGTTTTGGTGATTTCTATTGTGATACCCGAAGCCTACAGAATAAGCACAGTAATATATGCTGTAAGTGTTTCATAAGAAATAAAATTTGCCAGACCAATTTGTTCACCAATACAATTTTTCAATACACCATATGGAGTTGACCTTTTGCAAATAGTATCTGAGAAATGGACCTAGCCACCAAACTTGAACACTAGAAAGTGACATCAAGGTCATATATACCCTGTCAAACCGAAATGTACACATTACCATTATTCCATATACCTAATATAGTTGACCTATTGCTTATAGTACTCATATCTGGGATACATATAACTAACCACCAACTAAATGTTGACTGATGCACCCTAAAAATGAGGTCACATTCAGATGAACGCTGCCAGACTTCTAAAACTTTCAATCACTATTCCAAGCACCATATATACTGTAAATTCAGAAATTATTTGTGAATTTATTAATGGGATTTTGTCATTTTTGACTTAAATGAAATTTTAATTTTTGAGATATTGAGAAAAATCATGTTTAATTCATGTAAAAAAAATCAAAATCTGAGTTTAAATTATTGCAATTATAACCCTGTCGCATTTTTTGCAATAATAAAAACATTGCATTAATTAATGAATTTACAGTATAGATATATAATGACCTTTTGCTTATAGTATCTGAAATGAGCCTAGTCATAGAAAAAGATAGGTTTGGTAAAAATGAACACTGCCAAAAGAACAGCTTCACCAGTCATTCTATTTGCAAAATAAAGTTGATGTATAGTCCCCCTATTTGAGATACAAATTTGACCACAAAAATGGCCAATAACCAATTGCCTTACAAAATAAATATATGATACTTGAAACTCCACTTACTATCACTTTTTCAACAACATAGACCTAAAGCCTAATGTTTAAATTTGTCTATATACACCTTGTTCACCTACATTCGTAAGTCAAACAATTGTTTTTATTAAATAAAGATGTCCTAAAGATTTACCTTGGGACAAAAATAAGTCAGAAACCACCTTTCAACTTATTCTCCATCCATCAAACACTTTTATAAGTATTAGTGTTTTGATTGTAATTGATGCATCAAAGACTTGAATCAATGCTCAATTTAGATTTGCATTGCAAGGTAGCTGTCAATTTATTCATATTTAGTCATTGTGATGAGTTTTCTCCCTTTTGAGTTATGTAATTTTTGTCGAGCCTGCAACTTTTGTTGCAGAAAGCTCGACATAGGGATAGTGATCCGGCAGCGGCGGTGTTAGCTAACTTCTTAAAAGCTTTATATTTTAGAAGGTGGAAGACCTGGATGCTTCATACTTTGTATATAGATGCCTCATGTTACGAAGTTTCTGTCAGTCACATGTCCAATGTTCTTGACCTCATTTTCATGGTTCAGTGACCACTTGAAAAAAAAGTTCAGAACTTTTGTAATGTTGAATTCTTTCTTATTATAAGTAATAGGATAACTATATTTGGTATGTTTGTACCTTGCAAGGTCCTCATGCCCGTCAGACAGTTTTCACTTGACCTCGACCTCATTTCATGGATCAGTGAACAAGGTTAAGTTTTGGTGGTCAAGTCCATATCTCTGATACTATAAGCAATAGGGCTAGTATATTTTTTGTATGGAAGAACTGTAAGGTGTACATGTCCAACTGGCAGGTGTCATCTGACCTTGACCTCATTTTCATGGTTCAGTGGTTATAGTTAAGTTTTTTTAATTTTGGTCTGTTTTTCTTATACTTTATGCAATAAGTCTACTATATTTGTTGTATGGATTGATTGTAAGGTGTACATATCTAGCAGGCAGATGTCATCTGACCTTGACCTCATTTTCATGGTTCAGTGGTCAAAGTAAAGTTTTTGAGTTTTAGTCTTTTTATTTAATATTATATGCCTAAGGTCAACTACATTTGGTGTATGGAAATATTTTATGATCTAAATGTAAGTCCTGCAGGTTTTATTTGATCATGACCTCAATTTCATGGTTCCTTGCACAGTGTTAAGTTTTTGTGTTTTGGTCTGTTTTTCTTAAACTATAAGTAATAGGTCAACAGTATTAGTTGTATGGAAGCATTGTTAGCTGTACATGTCTGCCTGGCATTGTTCATCTGACCTTGACCTCATTTTCATGGTTCATTGGTCTTTGATTAGTTATCTTGGTTAATGTTAAGTTTATGTGACAGTTGTAATAAAGCTTTATGCTTAGGACTATCAACATAATATCAATGATTCGTAAAGAAGGCGAGTCATTTCAGTGTGTGCACTCTTGTTTTACTGTACACACTAGTTTAAATTTCTTTTTTGTTATTGCATCATATCCTATGTATACCCTGTATTTTTTTGCTTTCGATTTTAAAAAATTATATAGAAAACAAAGAATTGGTATCAACACAATAAATATACCAAATATCCAGAGGTTGAGCAAAACATCAGAACAGTAAAATCTACCAATTGTCTACGGTATGAAGGATCTTTAATCCTTATCACTGACTATATGACTTACAAGATTGAAATTGAGTAAAATAAATGGGTAATGTGTCCATGGGACACAGATGATGTCCCTACTTGCATATCATATAAAGTTATACAGTTGATCTGAAAATGCAAGTTATCCTTAATCAACGAAAATTGGAACCCACAAAAATAAATGAATCCACAGTATAGTGACACCACCAAAATTTAAACTTGATCTGTGTTTTGTGGTACTGTGGATTCTTTAATATTCGTTGGATACCAATTTTCATGGATTTTGTGGGTAAAGGGAAACAATGAATTTAAATGTTCAACGAAATGCATATTTTCTTACAGAATGCATGTGAATTTTGTCAAAACCATGAATTTCAATATCCACAAATAGGCAAGTTTTCCTCTATCCACGAAAATTGGTACCCACAAAAATAAATGAATCCACATTATTAAGCATTGGGAATAAGTTTCATAACATTTGGTTGAGGCAAACTAGATTTATTGAAAAGAACCCAACTTTAGAACATATGGACAGACATAGACGAACAAGGGTTTAACTTAATGTGTCCGCCGCTACAGCGGGAGCATAAAAACACCATGATCTGCTTACCCCTATGAGCTCATGGTCTGGTTGTGGTTGGTTCCTGTAGCTCACTCTGTTTTTGTTCAATGTATAGTATCCTGTTGTTTGTTTTTTCATCTTTTTCTTTTTGGCCGTGCATGGTGATGCAGGTCTTTTTATAAATTGTAGTTTTATGTTGCCCCTATTGGTATCTTCTTGATTTTGTTTTTAACTTAAATTAAAGTAAAGCAAAAGACCAGAGCAGAAGTTTTGAAGAAGTTTATCTGATTAATGATATTTTTAAAAGATCTGCCACATACACTAATGTTGTGGTAATAAAAGGTGGAAATTTTCAATGGGATCTTATGTTAACCAAAATTTTATATTAAAACTATGGAATTATTCATTTCTCATATTCTGATAGGATCAGGGTCAAAGGAGTTCCTTGAAGCTAAAACTTTAAGAGAAACAGAAAAAAGTTCCAATCCAAATTACGCATGTTAAAAAGAAAATAATATACAATCAGATCATTCTTTATTTTACCAAATAAATCTTTGTACATCAGGTGAATTCTCCCATTTAAATGGTTTGTTTACAAATAAGTAAATTGTCAAAAAATTTACCACAATATATAACATTGCTTCTGTCCATAACTGTACCCAGGAACCTGGCCGAATATTAAGACGGAAAATCAAATATGGAATAATAAAATATCTAAACTCAAGCAATTTCTGTGGCACAGTCGCTGCAATTAAACATATGCTGAAAACAATTTTCCATATTTCATCTGTATGTGAATTTGTATTAAACAATGTTGAAAATGACCAGTATGAATACATATACACAGGAATGAGGAGATATTTGACTAAATAATGTCTACTATAAAGTCTTGACCAAATATAAAATGTATAATGTCTATTATCTGATAATGTATAAAGATGAACATATGTAAAATAATGGATCAAAAGAAAAGATATAGTTATAAACATAAAAGCTTTCACATAGCTAGATATTTTATTAAAAGATGTAAGAAAATTGTAGATTTTTCCTGGTGTCACCATATATGGGAATGCAAAAACAGAAGTGAATGAAATGAAGTAAAATAACTGGGGGAAATTAAGGCCTGCTGTATGGTGACTTCTGTCGCCTACAACAATGCCTTGGTTTACATACACAAACACTAAAAATCCTAAAATAATTATAATGTTGCAAACACTTGATTTAAGAATGCGAAATATCAAATATATTAAATCAAGTTTTTTGTTTTGTGGTGGTTTTGATAGTAGTTTAACAATCTGAAATAATGTAACTTCGCTGTCTCCACTTGGCTTTGTTGCTGTTGATGGATTTGAATGTTCCTTTATAGATTTTCTTTGGTAGCCGCTCCCACTTTTTTCTTTAAACCAATCAACAATGACTTGTCTTGCTGTCAGTCCAGCCATAAAGACTACCCAAATGATATTAGTTTGTCTGAACATTATGGCAATGATTCCAACTAATGAAGCCAGAGCTTTGTTGCCTTGGAGATGAAGTAAATACATAAACAAGACAAAAAATGTTGATCCAACATCTGTGTAATACAGGAAATTGAAGAAGAACAACAAAGGGAGAAGACTTAGTGTCAAAGCCGTTATGATAATCTTTGGTTCAATCTGAAAATTAGAAAATTAAATGATTATAAAATGAGTAAAAATATATATTACAGAAATAGCAGCTTCATAAAAAGAATAAATTGAGCTAAATAGTAAAGTGTATTTCATTTTGGTGTTTAGCAAGTTATTTATAGTAAAGAAATATTTTTCTTCATCTGTGGGATTTTTTCTTGCAAATTTACCTAAATAACATTTCACAGTTCATCTACGGTAAAAGTTCTGTACAAGAATAATGAACACATAAAATATTTAACTGACCATTCAGAAGCCCAAAACACCAGCTAATGATAGATAGTATTAGTGCTCCTTATATTTTAAGTACATGTAGAGTCTTACAATATCAATTCTGTTAAGGGTGCTCGTGGGTATAAATCATTTTTATTTAAATATAGGATTTCGCTTTTTTTTTAATGGAAAAACTTTATCCTATACTTAATAGGAAAAAAAAAATAAAATATGGGGTCACCGTTTATTGAAGCTGGACACAATCTGCCTTCTAAAGAAGCATGCATTTTTGTTAAGTTACTTTTATTCTGTTGAACTAATAGGAGAAAAAACGGCAATATCAGAAGAAAAAAAAGACCAAATTGCAGAAATCGCTTAAATTTTACAATAGGTTAGTTTAAGTATAGCTTATTTGAAAATAAAAATAAGAAATAAAGGTCACTGATGAGTTCAAAAAGATATTTCAATTTTAATGCCAAAAAAATGGCATATTTTCACCAAAGGGAGATAATTTGGAGCTTTTTCTGTGATATAAACATTTTAAAAGTCATCTGGGGCCAATATAAATGGATTTTTTTGGTTGATTTTTGTACCATATTATAAAGTTACAACTAATAGTGTAACAAATTAATTTTTTAATGAAAAACAAAATGATCAAAATTTTGCTGATTTTTTTGTACCCACGAGCCTCCTTAAGGCTGTCAGAAAGATTAATTTATGAGAACATATTTTTTGTTGCTATTTGTGTTGCTGTGTAATTTAATATCATTTAAATATTACATATCATTTATAATAATTTTAACAGACAAAATGATAAGATCATTGCTGTTTGGTAGTACATGTAGCTGTCTCTTGATGCATACCTCAAATCTCCTTTTATACAAAATTTAATATTTTACAAAAATATAATTTACTTCTAAAGGTGTAATTGTAACAGCCACAATGTTCCGTCAGTTACTTTGTTCTGGCGGAACTTTTCAACTAGTTATTTTGTTCCGATGGAACTTTCCAACTAGTTGTTTTATTCTGAGTGCAGTCGAAAAGTCCGGGAACAATGTAGCTAGTTGAATAGTTCTGGCGGAACACAACAACTAGTAACATCGTTCCGAATATACCATATTTCGTCCTTTTTGAAGAAAGAGGGGGAAGAATGAGTATCAGTATAAATAAGAGCAAATCATCAATTTACAAGAATACCCAACGCACTGAAAGGGGTTTCTTTGGGACAAATATGGAAAAAAGGGCATGGAACTTTATTTTTGGGGAGATAATGAAAATGTATTTTAAATTTTGATGTACTGAGGGGGAAGAACAAACTCCCCCAGCAAAATTTAAGTTGTATTTCATAGCTCACATAAAACAGAATAAGTTTAGTATTCATAGTACCCTCAAGAGAGGGAAGAATACCCCCGTCCTCATGTGGGTCTTTGCATCAATTCTCCAAATGGAACTTTCTGACTGGTTGATAAGCTCTGTTGGAACTTTTGTGCTAGTTTGTTTAAATTCCGGTTTTGACTAATTTGGCAAAAAGGAACTTTCTAACTAGTTGATATGTTCCGGTGGAACTTTTAAACCAGAGGAAGAACAAAGTAACTAGTTAATAAGTTCCTCCTGAACTTTTCGACTAGTTAGTTCTTTCCGCCCGGAACTTTCCAACGTCAGAACAAAAGAGCATTTTTCATAATACCACCACTGATTTCCCCCTATTAGTCTTTGTTAAATTTGAACTTTTCAAAAAAATTGTGCATAATTTATCTTTGTTTCAAATAAAGAAATACTTGGCATGAGTACAGTTTTATCCTGTCCAGTACTTTAGAAAAAAATTCACATAACATTTCATTGCATATAAGAAAATAACCATTACTGGAAGTTAACCAATCAAATGTCTTCCCTTATTTAACCTGTGAACAAGCTTAAGTAACCATGTAACCTCAAGTTTACAAAATATTCTATAGAAACCCCAAATAAAAAAATAATGGTGCTTTGAATACCCAAAACATATGTTTATGAAACAGAAATGTTTTATTGCAATAAAATGTAGGATTAATTACCTACAACTGTCAAATTCATAGGAATATATTTTTTTAACCTATTTTCGTATACAACCGGATGTGACGTACCATGATTTGGTGATATTACACCTATAGTTGACCTTCAAGTAAATATCTACAAATACATACCTTTTCTTTTTGGTGTAATTTACACATAATTGCATATATTACATAAAAGTTTCCAATGGCAAACAGGAGGTTGACAGATCTTAGCCATAACACCGAGCACACATTATCAGTCTCAACGCCAAGAGCTTTCCCTACTGGTACCAGAATGCCTACAGACATCAAATAAAGGCCAGGTAAGGTAGTAATCATTGGATCCCACTAAAATGATAAAAAAATGATTTTTTTGTTACCAAAATATATATTGATTGAAAAATATCAGTCAAAAAGAGTTGCATGTATCACTTTCCAATCAATCTCAGTTTAATAGTAATCTAAAATACAAAACTTGAAAATGTAAATATATATACAATATTTGTTCAGTGTATTTATATACAGGGTATCAACAAATAAATAACCATGGATTCATTATTATTTGTGTGATAATAATGTATGTAGATTTCATTGCTGAAGGTGAACCACAATGTTATGTTCAATGACCTACACATTTTCTAAAATATTAGACTTTTACAAACCCACAAAAACAAATATCCACTTGACCTCAATCTACGAAAATTGGTACTCATTAAAAATAAATGAATCAACAGTATACATTTTCCTACCCTGTACAAATAGTGTAGAGGGTCTCATTGGGGTCTAAGCGTGACGCAGGATTGTCAATTTTTTGTAAGGGTGACAAGTGAAAGTTAAATTATTGTGCAGTGAAAACGGGAAATGAAGTCTAGCGGGACACGGGAAATTACAAAAAAATGAGAATTGCTTAGATACATAGTGCTATAATACTATAATGAGACCCCCAGTGTATGGCAGTATGATTCTTCTTGCAGTATTTAATTCTTTTTTTCTCAATTACCACTTTTTACAACAACATTAAAACAAATACACAATAGTTTACTACCATTGTATTTAACATAGAATGAAAAGATAGTAACTTTTCTTTCTGAATCCTCATAAATCTCAAACCAAACAGGTATATTGGTATTTCATGAGGAAAAACCAACAAGGTCCCCTATGCAATTATTCTATTACTCCAAATAATTATGATGTCTTGAAAGGCTATTTAATATTTTATGTGATTCCTTACTGCAGAAAAAATAAAAATTGACTTTCAAGACATTGTTATTTTTAACTATAAATATAATATGATCATGATGATCACATCTTCTTATTTTTATATACATGATACTTTAAAATTGACAACTTTCACATTTGTGCCGTTTCTCATACATTTTCTTTGTAACATTAGGAGAGAAGGTTACTGCTCTCAAAGAAAGCTATAAACCATAAGTTCTAAATGGTGAAGTTAAAATCATCCTTTCGTAAATTTTACTAACGCCATCAGAGTTGGTTGACTTTTATAGAATATCTGTTTCACAGATGATAGCGGAATGTTCCTCAATAATGTTGCAACTACAATCCTGTTCCATTTTCACAATTGTGACTTACCAAATTAAGACTTATTACTGGGTTTGTGCTAAGGCAGCAACCATTTGATTTTCTGGGGGGGCGCTATGGATTTTTTTTCTGGACAAACTTTTTTTTTCGCCTTTGGCGAAAGACAATCTATTTTTTTGGCGACAAGTTGAAAACAATTTTTTTCTTTCAATTTTAGCATTACATATAGTGGCAGCTGAGGGTGAAACAAACAAATTTGAGTTAAAAGATTCGTTCAAAAAAGTTGAAAATCTTTTCCTTTGACCCTCTGTGGGCCTTAATCTAAAACTAGTCTGATCTACACTGGGCATATTGTAATAATTTTTTCAGATTTTTGATTGTTCACTACTACATTAATTCAGGTGTTAATGTAAAATTAATCATACATTCTTCGAACTTTTCTTCATGAATATTATCATAATAAAAACCAGTAAATATGATATTTTTGTACACAAAATTATGCAACTAAAATGCAGTCAGGGGACTTACTTAAATGAGTGATTTTCTAAATCACTGATTCAAGTAACATTATTTCCATAAAGGTTGCAAGTTAGAGTTGTCTTTCTTTAATAATCACCTATTTAAGTAGTACAAAATAATCACTAGAAGAAGTGATTTAATTTTACTATAGCTTTAAATATAGAATACTAATGATCCAGGGACTAATTATGTTTCTAAACTTATCAGAACCAACATCTGTGTTGTCTAGGATGGCCAGGTCATTTCAGGTGATGACCTTGTACTGAATCTAGGATAATGACATAAAAATCACTTGTTTAAGTATCATACCTCCATTTCCTTCCCAAAAATCACTTCTTTAAGTATCATTATTTTAATAACCCCCACTAATTTCAACATCCCCGAACAGTGAAATTTTTATCGCGAACAGTAGAATTTTATGACATAATCTGAAAGATGAAACCTTGAACTTTACAGGAAAAATACTTCCACTGCTGGGAAAAATCTTTTAAGAAAGTATCAGTTCATTATGTAAAGCCATTATTACAGCATTTTTTCAACTAAAATAGATTTTTTAGCTAAATGATAGCATCAAAGACATAAACCTTGCTACTTAAAAGAAGCAAAAAAATCATTTTTTTTTAATTTCTCAAATGAAAAGATATCATTTAAACCTATGTGTTTAAAATTTTGGTAAAACTACAAAATCACAATTTGTGACAAAACTTCCAATTTGCTACTCAAATAAGTGATTTAAAAATCACTTATTTCAGTAAGTCCCCTGACTGAAATGCTGAAAACCGTTTTCCCGTCTCTGCCCTGGAGCTGCTGGGAGCCTTGAGCGGCCCCCAGACCCCCTGCCGATTTGTGCCTACAGTTGATTTGATACCTAGCTACGCCCCTGATTTTTTCTCCAAAAATTGGAAACAAACTTTTTTTTCCAAAAAAATCCATAGCCCCCCCCCCCCCCCCTCCCCGAAAATCAAATGGTTGCTGCCTAACATAAGCATGTGTGGAGCAGGATCTGCTTTATAACCCTTCTGCAATACCTGAGATCACCTGGGGTTCTTGTTGCTTAGTCCTTGTTTGTCTGATTCTTTTTTAGCCATGGTGTACATGTTGTCCGTTAATTTTTGATTTATAAGTTTGAATGTCTGGCATCTTTCACCCCTTTTTTATGGTTATATTATAAACGTCACAATTTAAGAATTGATTGTTAAAGGACATCATTTACTCATTCATATAAACATTGATAAAACAACCCAGATCAATTATTCCAAACCAAAACAAGTAAGAGAAAACTTGTATCATGAATGGTATAGAAAATATGGGAAGGTCTATTAACAGGACAGATAAAACCAGGACAGTTATTTTCAATACGTTTTTATCTGTAACTTTTGTTTTACTCAACATATTGTTAAAATTTAAATTGCATAATAAAGAACATGATATTTACTTATATTATTTGCAAAAAATATAAAAATAAATAATAACTAAGTTAAAAAAAATCTGCCAGGACAGTTTAATTTTATGAAAAAAATGGCTGAAATTGCCGAGAAAAGTTTACTTATAATTGAAATATTTTTCCCAAAACAACTGTCTGGCATAATATTTTTGTACGATTATAAAGATTATGAAATAATCATTCTAAAAATCTATAATTTAATATTTTTTTCAGCTTTTAAAGGTAAAAAAATCTGCCAGGACAGTAGCCTTTCACGTTGGAAATTTTGTTGAAATTATTTCAAAATACAGATACAAAGTTAAATATCTTCTTCAAAATAAATGTCTGGTAAACAAATGTTAGTTCATTGGAAAGTTTAGAATATAAGCTTTATGAAAATATAAAATTATATGAACTTTTATGTCATTAACACCAAAAAAATCTGCCAGGACAGTAGCCTACTCTGCTAAATTTTAAGAAACAAATGGCTGAAATTGTCGAGAAGAGTTTACCTATTGTTATGTATGTGTATTGTATGGTCGTATGTGTTTTGTAGTTAAGTCGTGAGAGTTGCGTCCCTTTGTATGATAATGATGCATATTTGTCATGTGATGTTATCTCTCTCTTTGAAATAAACATGCTATGGAAATAGACGTGTTTTTGTTGCTCTTAAGCAAATATAACTTTAGCGGCATGGGGAGGCAAGTATATGTCCCCCATGTACGTAATATGGTGGAGGACTTCAAAACGACCCCTTTTTAAGTGTATTTTATGTGAGCTGTCCCCAAAGATGAAGCATCAACTTTCTGAAAGTCTAGAACACGAGGCTGGCGACGCCATTATTAAATTTGACCACGTTGGAATCTTGGCATTTTCGTTCAGTGGAGTATAGCAGTATCATGCAGCTGACACTGGAAACAATTTTTGGATTTTGTGTGAAATTTGGATGTTTTTTATTTGGATTTAGCCAATATTCAGAAGTCACAAATTTATGGGAGTTTTCGTCAAGAAAGGAAAACGGTAAAATTCAAGGAACTGTTTTTAAACAACATTGTATACATGCATATTAATATCGAAAGTATTTCGCAATTGTTTATTATCCTTTGAACTTTGATTTTCATTTCGACTGTTGGACGCTATCGAAATTTCTACACAATTTTAAACTTTTGACCGCGTTAGAGATGGACATAAGGAAGACAGCTGTGTATGTTTATGTGTGCAGAAAACTGTAGCATGTGTCATGTGACGTCCCGGCCTATCATCTTACAGTACTTCGAAAATAATTGCTAAAGTAATTGGCGTTATCTTTACTAACTAATCAGCTTGACCTATATGTGTATTTAGGATTTAGCAGGGAAAATGTGTTGCAGTGTTGAACTATTTAAATTATACTACAGACGGTACGTGTGAGATTTATCTCGTCGTACGCTACCCAGTTACAAGGAAAACACCGACTTTAATTATGAATTCATTTCAATTTTTGTCTGAAGGATTTTTTTTAATCATTAATACATATATATATATCTGTTAACAGTTGGACTGATTTGATAGCGGATTGTCAGTAGCGGTGAGATAATAGTCATAAATAACCTAGGTTGATATTGACATTTCTGGAGCTATTCATTTGTTTCATCTTTATTTTATTTTGTGAGTGTGATGTATGAGAGATTGAACACGTTAGAGAGGGAGAATTAGTCGTATTTTCTTTTGACTGCATATGTAACTTATGAAGTGTTTCTTTGATGTTATATTTACCATTTTTAAGAGTTAAAGGTCTCTGATGATTATCTATCAATTTGATGTATACAGCTACATTTATGACAATATTCTAGTATTTTCCATTTAGTAGATTGAGTAAATGTATCAAATGCATATTTTTTTTATTTTGAATGAACGTAATGCGTGCATAAGGTCCTAAGGGGGAGATCGAGATGCCAGACGTTCGGATTTTTCTGCATTGTTTATACTGGTGTGTATGGATGCTAGTTGTGAGAACTGGTCAGCCACGAGTATTTCAGTTATTATAAATGTATTTACAAGATTATTTGGAAAATGATTTTAGTCTTATACGGAAGTGATTACATAGTTTGAATGTAAAAAAGCATTTTTCTTCTTCTTGAATTTGTATATGGAAAAAACACATACACCATTTTATAAAATTTGGGAAATTTTCTTTTTGGGGGCGGGATGTTATGTATGTGTATTGTATGGTCGTATGTGTTTTGTAGTTAAGTCGTGAGAGTTGCGTCCCTTTGTATGATAATGATGCATATTTGTCATGTGATGTTATCTGTCTCTTTGAAATAAACGTGCTATGGAAATAGACGTGTTTTTGTTGCTCTTAAGCAAATATAACTTTAGCGGCATGGGGAGGCAAGTATATGTCCCCCATGTACGTAATACTATAATTGTTATATTTTCTTCAGTACAACGGTCTGGCATAATATTTTTGTATGATTATAAAGATTATAGAATAATCTTTCTAAAAACCTATGATTTAATATTTTTTTCGTCTTTTAAAGGTAAAAAAATATGCCAGGACAGAAGCCTTTAACGTTAGAAATTTTGTTGAAATTTGTTCAAAATCAAAGTATAAAGTTTAATATCTTCTTTAAAATAAAAGTCCGGTAAACAAATTTTAGTTCATTTAAAAGTTTGAAATATAAGCTTTATGAAAATATAAAATAATATGGACATTTATTTCCTTAAAGCCAAAAAAAATTGCCAGGACAGTAGCCTACTCCGTTAAATTTCTGAATCAATTGCAGAAATTAACAACGCAATTATTTTTTTATAAATATAATATTGGAATAGTTTTTTTTTGCGATTGTCTAAAGTACAATTTTGATACTACCATTAAGTAAAAGCTAGACCCAATCATAAAATTAAGAAAAAAAAGTGAATAAAAAAAATTGCCAGGACAGTTACTTATTATGTCTCAACTTATGGACAAATTTGTTTCAAATCAAAATCGAAAGTTGGATAGATTATTACTTTTTGTTATTATAATTCGTTGTTAAGTTTTAGCATTAAATTTTGGGAAAAGATAAAAATATTAATTCGATAATAGATGAATTTCATAAAAAGTGTCCCATGAGTCGTCGTATAGCTAAATATTTAGTTGGCACGTGCTAAACTTAACGATCTGT
The DNA here is from genome assembly GCA_019925275.1 of Mytilus edulis. Lineage (NCBI taxonomy): Eukaryota > Metazoa > Mollusca > Bivalvia > Mytilida > Mytilidae > Mytilus > Mytilus edulis. The sequence goes on along the minus strand of CM034349.1, from coordinate 43,683,492 downwards.
CATCGAATCTGTGTATTTGTATATTCTGTCATGTCAACCGTAAAGCGAGTGTGTGGTAATGAAGATATTTAGCTTTAATTTTAGGAAAAGCTTTTAAAGATAAAATTTAATGCAATAGATTGTGGGATATTCGCAATTGCAAATGCTCTATAATTTTGTTTTTACAAGTTTTTCAGGTTGGGTACATGTAGAACAACTAGAACTAGTATAGATTATCTCGTGATTTTTTTGTTGAAAAAGGTTAACTAGTGTTGTGGAATGTACTGAATTGTGACTGTGCATGGCAAATTTGATTCATTAGAAAACATGTAAAGGTGTAAATTGCAAAAAGAAGTTAAAAAATGCAACATTTGGAAACTCTCCAGTTTTATGTAAGAGGATAAAAAAGTGACACTTTCCTGTGCTCTAAACACATTACTTATTAGTGAATAAACACCTTTTGAGTATTTGACACTGGTCAATCAGTGACTTTGAAGTTTTTATTACTGTCAAAACATAATTCCGATATATATCTTCTGCCTTTGATACAATGAATAGAAATCGAATTAAATCAACAAATAGTGTTTTAATAACCACACCAATATAATTATGTTTTCTAGAAATATTCACTTTAATGACTCTATCACGGATAAATTTCAAACTGAACACTTTGAATAGAATAAAAAAAATCTTTGAGAATTCTTCACTTCTTCCTATGTAATAGTAGTAAGTACTGTCCTGGCAAATTTGTTTTTATTTTATAGTTTTATTTTTAATGATTTAGTCCTAATTATCATTTCAAAAAAGAGCCAGATAAGTTAATAAATATACCATTTTATTTATGATTAAAAATAATGTTTATTTCTGCCATTTATAAAACATGTAGCATATTAAGCTAATGTCCAGCTGATAATTCAAACGGAGTAGGCTACTGTCCTGGCCGATTTTTTGTCGTTAATGAATTAAATGCCCATATCATTTTATATTTTCTCAAAGCTTATGTTCTAAACTTTTAAATGAACTAACATTTGTTTACCAGAAATTTTTTTTGAAGAAGATATTAAACTTTATATTTTGATTTTGAACAAATTCAACAAAATTTCTAACATAAAATTCTTCTGTCCTGGCAGATTTTTTTACCTTTAAAAGACGAAAAAAATATTAATTCATAGGTTTTTAGAAAGATTAGAAAGATTATAATCATACAAAAATATTATGCCAGACAGTTGTACTGTCGAAAATATAACAATTATAGGTAAACTCTTCTCGACAATTTCAGCCATTTGTTTCTTAAAATTTAGCGGAGTAGGCTACTGTCCTGGCAGATTTTTTTGGTGTTAATGACATAAAAGTTCATATAATTTTATATTTTCATAAAGCTTATATTCTAAACTTTCCATTGAACTAACATTTGTTTACCAGACATTTATTTTGAAGAAGTTATTTAACTTTGTATTTGTATTTTGGAATAATTTCAACAAAATTTCTAACGTGAAAGGCTACTGTCCTGGCAGATTTTTTTACCTTTAAAAGCTGAAAAAAATATTAAATTATAGATTTTTAGAATGATTATTTCATAATCTTTATAATCGTACAAAAATATTATGCCAGACAGTTGTTTTGGGAAAAATATTTCAATTATAAGTAAACTTTTCTCGGCAATTTCAGCCATTTTTTTCATAAAATTAAACTGTCCTGGCAGATTTTTTTTAACTTAGTTATTATTTATTTTTATATTTTTTGCAAATAATATAAGTAAATATCATGTTCTTTATTATGCAATTTAAATTTTAACAATATGTTGAGTAAAACAAAAGTTACAGATAAAAACGTATCGAAAATAACTGTCCTGGTTTTATCAGTCCTGTTAATAGACCTTCCCAGAAAATATCTTACATGACTAAAATTTCCTTGACAATATTGTTTGGCTTGAGGAATATGAAAAATCTCATCCATGTATGGATCTGCCTGTTCATTATGAATGGCAAAAAAGGTTAATGCAAACAATAATACAAGAAAGGCCAGAGCCACTGGAAAGTTCATGATGCAACAATCAACTGGAAAGCTCTAGAGAGACTCCTAAAATCTTTAATATGGGGAGCAGTTATTGCCTTTATTTTCAAGTTTTGAGAAATATTTATTCATTAGGTAACCTCTGTCTAAGCAATATATGTATGTAGTTGAAATTAATTTTCAATAAGATAGAATATTCAAAATATAGACATATGTATATAAAAAAAGATTGATTAAATTATAATGTTTTACTATAATAACTGGTCCCTCTCTTCTCCTATTTAGAGGTAGGAATGCATGCAAAAAAAGCACTTGCTGATCAATATTATTTTAAATTTTGAATTAATATTATTCAAAAATGAACAAAGGATGGCTTGAGCTAGAAAGTGATCCAGGTAAATATCAAAATAAGCTTCGGTTTTTGCCATATTTGAGTTAATAACATTGAGTTATTTTGATTTTAAATAAACATAAAAATATACCGGTGGTTTTTGCTGTTTTGTTGACATGATTGATCCCCAACTTTGGCAGACTTTATGCTTGCCTAAAGGCCAACCAGACCACATGTAGTATTTATATTGGTCATCCTGTAGAATTTCAATTGCAGCTTATAGTTATACATTATCTGATTATGGGGTGGAAGTGGGCAGTTGGGCATCATAGGCCTGAAAAGCCATGATATAATGTTACATGAAAATACTTTTTTTGTGTTGTAAATTTTTTACCAGGAGGAAAATACAGTTAAAGATAATGTATTATTAACCTTCTTGCTATTGCTGGACATCAGTGATCACACAATTGTTAAAAAAGACAAGAGAAAATGTTTGATGCCAAAAACAAATGAATTTTAGGCCACATTTAAAAGAAGGTCTGTTTCCCCCTCCCTGGGTCTAGCCTTTGTAAACAGACCAAGAAGGCAGGTTATATTTTTTATTACTGAATGTCATATATAGCATGGTCACATGACTGGTTTGAGGTCACTTAATATTAGTTTTTTGTGCTCAATTTGAGTGTATTATTTAGATTATCAATCCTTTTGCTTTTAAGCTCTTTTCAAAAATGGAAATAGATTATTTTCTAGAATAATAATAATTTAATTTTTTTTGTGGAAAATAATTTGTTTACTCAAGGGCTTATTTATGACCCGGGTTGGAGGCGGGGAAACAAACATATTTTTTTTATTTTGGCCTTATAAGCTTAGATAGATGTTACAAATGTATTTCTACAAAATGTAGATCAAATCATCATTCTTTTCTAGATCACATGTTGAAAATGATGTTTGAAGATGATTTGTATGGAAAATGACAATTTGATATATAAGCTGATGATATTACATGTACAATAAAACGTATGAGATGTCGAATAAAATGACAATATTTATATTTCTAATTTTTATTTTAGGATTGTTTACATTGTTGTTGGAAGATTTTGGTAAGTAAGGATATAATTAAGTTTTAAACATAAGAATAGATGACAAATTCAATGTACAGTTCAGCTAATGAGTCAAAATAAACAGAATAAATCTGAAACTTTCTTGAAAAAAAGAACTGGAAGTAAGACACAGAATGAAAAACTTTCTTACTCACTTTTCTTGTTAGTATATTATCATCAGAAATTAACATTTAAATTCTTTCTTGATGTTTTCAACTTGTGCTGCAAAACTTGGTAGATATATTTTAATCATTATATGCCTGTTTTTAATTTTTCATTCATGTACATCATGTTTCCAATAAAGTTGAGAATGGAAATGGGGAATGTGTCAAAGAGACAAAATTGAGAATGGAAATGGGGAATGTGTCAAAGAGACAACAACCCGACCATGGAGCAGACAACAGCAGAAGGTCACCAACAGGTCTTCAATGCAACAAGAAATTCTCGCACCTGGAGGCGTCCTTCAGCTGGCCTCTAAACAAATATTTACTGGTTCAGTGATAATGAACACCATACTAAACTCCAAATTGTACACAAGAAACTAAAATATAAAATAATACAAGACTAACAAAGGCCAGAGGCTCCTGACTTGGGACAGGCGCAAAAATGCGGCGGGGTTAAACATGTTCCAAGCAGATAACATTACAAAATATTTTCCTTGACATACATATAGTAGGTGAAGTATAGAACATACTGTTTCCAGTGAAGATGCTTTTATCATAGCAAATATTTTTACTGGAAATGTTGGCATCTTTGTGATAAATATAAGAAAATACTGCCGGTAAACATTGTATAAGCATGATAAGTGGACACCTAAAATGGATTCAACATAAATTTTTATCAATGTGAGAGTGTCGATAACCAAATATGTCTATTGACTTTTTACTTTTTTCCAGGAGTGAAAGGAGTTCAAGTAGAAGAAATTTATGACCTACAGAAGGCCATTGATGGGTAAAATTATCATGATTTAACATCCATATAAAATAAATGATACATGTATGTGGTATAATTCCTATGAGACCACTTTCCAACAGAGACCAAAAGAATGAGGATGAACAAGGATACAAACATGTATAGGGCACTGTCCTGTTTTCATACAATTATATTTTTTAAGTCTTTGTATGCCTGTGCTGAGGCAAAGGGGGCATTAAGTTTTACCATTGTCCGTCCATACATTCGTCTGTATGTCTCAAATATGAGTTTGCCAGAACCAAATGTTGTGAAACTTATACACAATTCCTTATTACCATAAAACAATTAAATTTGAATTTAAGTGGCACCACTTTTACGGTTCTCTAGTTGTATCGCTTTATAACAGTACAAAAATGTATATGCAAGCGAGGGCTTCATCTGTGTCTTCTATATCTATTTACTTGATAATTCTGAAATGAATTATATTGTTAAGGAAAGTCTGTATTTGTTATCTCTCCAGGTATGATGGGAGTCGACTTTAGCTAAAAACTTAAGTTTTTTGTGTTTGAAGTTTTTTGTGTTTGCTGTTTTTACTTGCCATTCTTTTGATATCTAGAATGCAGTGTTTTCTAACTTCAATTTGGACTCCTTCTGTTTTACATTATTACCTTGCTGTTATGATATATGGAAGGTTATGATTATTTTGAATTAACTCTCACGTAATTCATTCTGAAAGGTATTTTATTATTTTCTGGGCTTGATAAAACATATGTAATGTTTATGACATAATTATATCATATAAAATTTTATTCTTCAGACCAGTTTATGGATTTATCTTTTTATTCCGATGGATAGAAGAAAGAAGAAGCAGAAGAAAAACAATCACAGAAGAAGAAACATTTCTTACAAATGACGATGAAGTTAACAATTTATTCTTTGCACAACAGGTATATGGAAAACTCCATACATTTTTAAACATGTATATACATACTTGAAAATATTTAAGATAGTTATAGCTCTCAATCTTAGCAATTATTTACAGCTTTCACATATGCATTTTCAGTTTCCCTAATAGTTAACATTTCAAGTGAACATTATTTGTGTGAAATATTTTTTTGAAATATCAGAATAAGGGAATCTTCATAGAAAATAAAGTGGTTTGCAGATGATAAATTAACCTTTGTTGGTTAAATTGAATATATAAACATGATAAACAGAAGATGTAAAATATAAAAATTTCAAAAAATTTAAACCAACCGTTTTATCAGAAAAATTACACTGGTTATATAGCAGCTGGACAAATACTTATATTGATCATTGAGAAGCTTAATATTCCCTTAACAACACAACGTAATTAAAACGTTTAGCTGATTTTACAGAGTTATCTTCCTGTAGTGTTAGGTACCACCTTAAAAGAAAATGAAATAAAAACATGGGGTCACCGTTAATTTAAGCTCACAATCTGCCGACGGAGGAAGCATACATTTTTGTTAATGTCTTTTTTTTCTGTTGAGCTAATAGGAGAAATAGAGGTAATATCGAAATAAAAAAAATAATCTAATTACAGAAATCGCTTAAATTTTACAATTATTTAGTTTATGTACAGCTTATTTGAAAACAATAATAAAAAATATAGGTCACCGATGAGTTAAAAAAGATATTTCAAATTCAATGCCAAAAAATGGCATTTTTGCATCAAAGGGAGATAATTTGGAGCTTTTCAATGATATAAACATTTTAAAATTCATCTTGGGCCAAACAGAATCGTTTTTTTGGGTTGATTTTTGTACCATATCATAAAGTAATAACTAATAGTGAAATAAATAAAATTTGTAATGAAAAAATAAAGGTTTAGTTTTTTACTGAAATTTTTGTACCCACTAGCACCCTTAATTGATGTTTGGTCATTATTGTTTCTTGGAGGAACTGTTTGCAGGACCAAATTCTTACTTGTATTTGAGCAGAGACACTATTAACTAAAAGAAAATAAGAACATGTGGTTATTGAAAGTAAAATA
>CM034349.1:43621572-43670088 GCA_019925275.1 Mytilus edulis | reverse complement strand
TACAAAGTGACCTGAAATGATTAAAGTTATTAAAGAAATCACCTTTCACAAGAAGAAGGTCAGTTTCTATTTGATATGATTTTAATGAAAAAAAATCAATTTTCTGGTCCTATGAAGTAGAACAAAACATGGCCCAGCTAAATACCTTGCTAAATTTCATTTTGAAATCACTTTAGTTGCTACCATTTCTCTTCTGACTTTGTCATCTGCACTTCTATATATAAATAAAGCAGCGTTGTAATCAGTTTCTCCTCAGTTATTCATAACATTATATAAAGATCAAATATGCAGGAATTAGTCACTTATTTTTACTTTTGAATGAATATTGTTTATGTCTAAGGAACTGCATGTCTGATGTTATAAAAGGATCTTGTAAAAATTAAGGTAACAATGACCTACATTTCATGCATCAGGGACGTAATAGATTTAGTTAAGGTCTACATGTAAGCTGCTCAATCATTATAATAATAGAGCCAATTATTAGAAATGTAAACGCATACACATACCACATTTAAATCTCTAGTTCAGAGAAGTCAAGGTGAGTAGTTTTTGTGAAGTTCAAGTCCAATCAAATTGAAACTTAGTACACATGTTCCCTATGATATGAGCTTTCTTATTTTAATGCCTAACTAGAGATTTCACCCATTTTCACAGTCCACTAAACATAGAAATTGATAGTGCAGATGGGGCATCCGTGTACTAGGAACACATTCTTGTTTTTTTCATAAAAAGCTTACAATGTATCTGTCCTTACTTTCAGGTGAACCTTTAGTTTTAGAAACAATGAGCAGATATGGCAGCCAGGGCAATACACAATGTGTTTAGAATGACAGAGTCTAGACTAGTAGTATCCAGTGATAATATGAAGTAATATAAAATACTAAAGATTCAGTTATTTTCATGGGTACAACATATTCTTGTTTGTGAACATTTGATTTTGTGATTTTACCTCAAAGTCTCCCTATAGGCTTGAAGAAAATTTATGCTTCATTGAACATTTGAAATAGTGCTTTACATATACTAAACAAATCCACCAAAAAATGGTTACCATGAATAATAATGAATCCATTGTACACAATATGTATAGAGTCTCTATTAGTAGTTACTAGTGTCAGATAATATGAGGTGAAATAAATACAGGAAATATAAATGACAGTTTTCCAAAATATTAAATGGATTTGAAATTTAAAAAAAAAGTTTTTTTTTCCAGTCACTAATATCTCTCATCAATTTGAGTTGAAAAATTTCCTGATCATGCACTATTCCTTAAATGATGAGTGTGATTGGAAATTTTTTCAAATTTGATAGCAATATTTCCATGTTTTTTTGCCACTGAATTAATATGCAAATATGAACAATTAAATTAAAATAAATTAAAGTGCTAATCTGTTGCCAGTGATTAATTTTGTTTTAACTAAGTAATCAAACAATGCTAGAAGCCAGTAAAAATTTAAAAAATAGTGTTTTCCTGTATAGACTTTATAATGAATGTGTGTGCGACTCTTATGTGACATGTAGCCAAAGTAACTTACTGTTATAATTTTAGTTTCCTTTTTATACCCTCTCAGCTGGAAGGGGCATTGAGTTTAACCTTTGTCTGTCCATACATCCCAAAGTTGGTTTCCATTCTCTAACTTTAGTTTGCCTCAATGAGTCAATCCAATGTTATGAAACTTAAATACCATTCTTATTACCGCAAAACTCAGATCACTTACAGATTTGGGTAACATCACTTTCACTGTTCTTCAGTTATGTCCCTTATATCTTTATAGTTGGTGATGAGGTTACATATTTACGTATTTTCACAGCTTGGATCACTTTGAAACATATTTTGAGACAAGATGTTTGTTAGCAAGTCCTTATATAGATTAATTAACAGAGAGTTTTAGAAAGTTCTATCGTTATAACATGTCACATCTTTGTACATTACAGATTGATAGATCCATCTACAAACATTGTACGCACAGTATTTGCATTAGCAGACATATCATTTTGGGCAGCACATAATGAAAACAAAAGGTATGTATGCTATAAGAATTGTTTACATTGACAATCTGCTGAAATCATTGCAGAGCAGTTGCATTATTTAAAAACAATTTGAAGTTGGAACAATAATTTGATAAAAGCTATGATGATTTGACAGTTAAAGTTAAAAAACAATGATTTGCTTTTACTTTATAGACATTTAAAGTTATAGATTAAGAAAAAATGATTTTCTTTTACTATAAAGATTTTTTGCTATTTTAGGTTGTTTGGTTTTATTACCAGAAACAGACAGACAGGTTTACCTAATCCATCCTTTGCTTGTCATGTGTTTGAATGTAATGTATCAGCAGAAGAGGTGAGAATAAATGGTGTTGTAGCATTTCTAATGTTTTAAGATAGTTCTGAAGTATTATAAATCTTGTTAAACATTTATCAGTATGTCAGCTCTGTCAAAATATTTGTGTTTTTAAGAGACAATATTGAGTCTTTCATAATTATTTTTGAGTTGATTTAATGCTAATTCCACAATTAGCCAAGTATACATATATTTTAATTCAACTCAAGACAGATCATGAAGATGTTTTTATTATTATTTTGCTAGATATGCAGTGCCATACAAACAGCAACCAAACTTGCCTTTCAAGCTTTAATGGTAAGTACACAGTTTATTGAGAAAGAACTGTTCCAGTGGCATGGGTTTTCTTTTGGCTTTTTAATTTAACATAGTGTTTAAGAGGGATTTCAGTAATAAAAGCATAAGTAGATGCCATTTTATAAACACTTTGTAGTGAAAACTTATTTTATTTGAAAACATTGTACAATACTTAAGAATTGGTCTTCTTTGCAGCCAATTTAATTACATTTAGACAAGATCATAACATCATTTTCTATTGAAAATTTATTGTTCAAAGCATGTGAATGTTTTTATTGAAGAAAGGATGTATGGATGAAATATGATATTCATAATATGGTATAGGATATCACTTTTTCAATATTTATTTTAGTGAAAAGAGCTATGTTTGTTTTTTCATTTGCAAATCTTACATACTAATATTTTTTTTTAGATGAAGGTTAAAATTTATCCTGGGTACTAAATATTTTCCTTGACAAATTTTGAGCATCATATTGAAAACAAGCTGCATGGAATGAATTTATTCAAAATAGAGTTGTTGTTGAAATTTTAGATATGAAAATTAAGATGGCTTATAATTGGTGACAAAGAATAAAAGTATTAAAAAATCTAAGAGAAATTTCCTCTCTTATGCATATAAATTATTTATGCATAATGTTGCAGTTTGGCAGATCAGAGCTTTAATAATGCATGGAAATATTTATCACACATTCACATTTTAAATACATTTGTAGACTGATTCAAATCAAACATAATGTATGGTATGTAAAATATAAAGGACAGGGTCAGTATTATAACTACTATTAAGGCACATAGATATCTAACCTATGTATGACTTAACTAATACACAACACATAATTTTTAATGACAAATTTGTAGCTTGTATTGGTATTGGTAACTTAAAGAGTATTTTGGAATCTCATTTCTTTTAAGTTCAAATTTTTAAGTGTGTATCAGATCAAATCTTCAGAATTTTAGTTTTAAGAATCCATTATGTTTATCTCGCCTCAGGCAACAGTGTGTGAGACATAGTGATTATAACCGGCCAGCAACTATTTTATTTGTTTAAAGCTTTATATTACAGACGGTAGAAGACTTGGATGTTTCATATCTTGTATACAGATACCTCATTTCATGGATCAGTGAATTGGTCAAATTTATAAAATTCCTTATCTTAAATACTAAAAGCGTTTAGTCAAATATATTTGGTGTATTGAATAATCGTAAGCTGTACATGTTGGAATGGTAGGTTTTATCTGACCTTCACCTCAATTTCTTGGTTCTTTGAACAATGTTTATTTATTTTTTGTGGTGAAGTCTATTTCTCAGATACTATAGTAAAAGGGTCACTATCTATTTCTTGTATGTAATGATTGAAAAGGGAACATGTCTGTCTGGCAGGTTTCATCTTACCTTTACCTTATTGTCATAGTTTATTGGTCAATGATAATTTTTTTTTATAATTTTTTCAGTTTATCAGAAAAGAAAAGCAACAGGTCATCTATTTGGTGTATGAAGTTATTTTAAGGTGTATATTGTTGTCTGTCAGAGTTCAGATGACCTTGACCTCATTGTTCATTGGTCAATGTGTTGACGTCTGGCATAGTTTATTTGACTGAATTTTTTTTTTCATTGTTTAGTAAAACCTTTATATAACAGACTTTCAACATAAATTCAATGATAAGTAAAATAATCAAATCATTTCAGCGTGTGCAGTCTTGTTGGAAACCAGTTTTTGATGATATTCATTTACATGCAAATATGAAATAAAAAATTTCTGATTATGAAATCATGCGACTATTAAGTTATTTTGTTAATAACCTGAATTAAAGGGTTGCCTTAAAAAAATCATATGTCCTATGGCTTATGAGATTACCAGTATTATAGATCATTGTTGACTAATAAGCAAGCTTAGCTTATTTCAAATTGTCACATGTTATTTTCTTTTTTCAAAGTCCTTATTCTATAGCATATATTTTATGATAATGCTACGGATGTTTTACAGCCTTCTAACGACCCTTCTTTAGCAGGTGTGAGTAAAGTAATATATCTTCTTTTGCTTTATCTTTATATTATATTCATACATCTAATCAGGATCTATAATGTTGTAGTTGAATGAATAAAAGGGGAAGGTGGAATAAAAGTCATCACAATTTTTTTCCAAAGGAAATTGATAGTGAATAATAATTTTAGGACAATTATATATTAGTTAGAAACTAAAATTTGAAAGTGCGTCAAATATATAAAAAAAAACAACATACTGTTCAGTGTTGCATGGTATGCATGATGAATGTTTAGGGTCATGGGTCAGTTTTTGTATATTTTTATTTATTTGCATGTTTCAAAATGCAAGTTAAGAATGAAAAATTATAGACTGGACCAAATGCTTTTCTTGATATTTCATTTGATAGTGAAGATTATTTTTATACCCCCGCTTTAAAAAAGGGGGGGTATACTGTTTTACCTCTGTCTGTCCGTCAGTCTGTCCGTCCGTCAGTCAGTCCGTCCCATGAAACTTTCGTCAAATTTTTCTCAGGAACTACACATCCACCCTTTCTGTAATTTGGTATCAACATTTATATATGTCAGCCATACCGTGTGATGCGTTTTCAGATTCATCACTTGACAACTTCCTGTTTACCGAACACTTGTCTGATTTTACACATGATAGCCAAGTTGAAAATTTTCGTCACATTTTTCTCAGGAACTACAATACAAGGATTTCTGAAATTTGGTTTTAGGATTTATATAAGTCAGCTATACTGTGTGATGCGTTTTCAGATTCATCACTCGACAACTTCCTGTTTACCGAACACTTGTATGATTTTACACATGATAACCAAGTTGAAAATTTTCGTCACATTTTTCTCAGGAACTACAATACAAGGATTTCTGAAATTTGGTTTCAGGATTTATATAAGTCAGCTATACGTGTGATGCGTTTTCAGATTATCACTCGACAACTTCCTGTTTACCGAACACTTGTATGATTTTACACATGATAACCAAGTTAAAAATTTTCGTCACATTTTTCTCAGGAACTACAATACAAGGATTTCTGAAATTTGGTTTCAGGATTTTTATAAGTCAGCTATACCGTGTGATGCGTTTTCAGATTCATCACTCGACAACTTCCTGTTTACCAAACACTTGTATGATTTTACACATGATAACCAAGTTAAAAATTTTCGTCACATTTTCTCAGGAACTACAATACAAGGATTTCTGAAATTTGGTTTCAGGATTTTTATAAGTCAGCTATACCGTGTGATGCGTTTTCAGATTCATCACTCGACAACTTCCTGTTTACCGAACACTTGCATATTTTTACACTATTAATATTATCCACTTGCGGCGGGGGTATTATCAGTGAGCAGTAGCTCGCAGTTTCACTTGTTGATCTAGCCCAATGCTTCTTTAAAAGCTCCATTAAATGTTTAAATGCTTACAGTCATGAAAAAAAATCTGTAAATACTGGGAAAAAATGTTAAATACCTGCTAGCTTAATTTATAAATATATTGTAGAATATTATATTGATAGTTGTTTTATCAGTACAAATGTATATGGAATTGTATTTTATGTTGTACTTTGACAAATCTATGTGTAAAAAAGATATGACCATATATGGATGCATAGCATTTGAGAGAACTTCTGGTAGGTACACAACGAACTACCCTTTCATAAATCTGCTTTAACTGAATTTTGAAAATTAGCTGGACGTGAAAAACTAGAATAATTGGAACATGCATTGCCTTTTTCAGTTTTATGTACACTGGCTATTTGCATTAATATCATGTTCTGTGTGTTTCCTTGAAACTGTCTTGTAAATAAATATGAAAGCTCCATTAAATTTTTTAATTCTTTCTGAAAGTAAGTTGGTTTTCCCATTTTTGAATGGAATTGTGTGTACTATCGAATGAATTTATTTTGATAATGAGATTTGTGAAAAAAACACATGAAAAGTGGTATTTTCTCCAAAATTACAGACTACATGAGACACTATGCACTCACTTTCTTTAGATATTTTTATCATAAGTTTTAAGTTCAAATGAAACTTAGACTGAAAGATTCAGTAGTTAAGAAAGATTGTTGGTGTTACGGTATATGAACATATTTTGGATTAACATTGAACATTTGGTTTTGAATAACTTATAAATTAAATTTTAATTCATATAGAAACAAATCCTCCATGTGTAATGGCTTTCCAATTTCCCTTTCCTTGCAGGAGAAAAAGGCAGTGGAAAAGATTCAGAAGGTCAAAGCCAAGGAAAAGAACATTTTATTGCAAAATATTCAAAATCTTGAAGATGCTGATTCAGATGAAGAACTTAACAATTTGCCTCTTTCACCCGACGGCAAATATTTGGTGCTTACTGCAACAGAGGATGATGATGAAATGTTAGAGGATACAAATTACGTAGACACCCAGATGACACAAAAAGTCCAGGATTTAGTTGTAACACAAGAAGAGGAAGGAGTAGACGACTCTGAAGCTTGAATTTAAGGGGCATTTTTATTTTGTGGTGAAAATGGGGGATCTATTTTGCTTTGTAGTATGTTTGGGTTTTTGGAAAAGATCATCATTTCAAATTTTTATTGCAAGCTTGTGTACATTGCAACTGTTGAATGAATGATTAGAAAACTGTGGATTCATTTATATTTGTGTGTAACAATTTTTGTGGATATTTTATTTCGTTGTTTTGCCAAAGTGTGCATACAACGTTCTAGAAAAATTGTTGTTACTTAAACATTTAAATTACTGATTCACCTGTACCCACATAATCTGCGAAAATTGTTATTCAATGAACAATAATGAATCCACCCTATTGTTACTTGTATACAAAGAGCTTCTTATACATTAGGAAAAAAATTCTAGAATTATGAATGGGACTCCGATTGTATACATTTTTTGTGGAATTTATAACTAACTGTGTTACATAATACATTTTGAAGAATAAAGAACTTTTTGACTCCATGCTTATGAGATTCCCCAATTGAAAAATGATTTACAATTTGGAATATTTTTGAAACTTTATGAAACAAAATAGTAAATGAATAAAATTAGTGACTCATTTAATTAGATAAATCCTATGAAAAGAAAGGACAAAAATATGCTGAAACACACAGAACAAGTACAAATAAATATATCTAGTATTAATCTTTCATTATTTTATACAAACCATTTGATTACTGTATTTAGATACTGCCGAAAATCTTGATCTTATATTGCATTTCTTACAAAGATATCTGAAAGTGGCAAGAATGTCAGATTTTTTAGACCAATTTTAATGTTCTTTAGAAGTTGTTTCATAACTAAACAGTATCAGTGCCATGTTACATTAAGATTATAAAACACTCATAGCCTATGATAAAGTATGCCAATGGAAAAATGAAATTATACACTTCACATCTATGATTTTTTTGTAGTCATCTTGGAAATCCTTATTTAAAATCAAAATGTATAAGAGATAGAATCTTCTAGTCTTCTTATAAAAGTCATAGAATAAAACTGCAGTCTCAATTAAAGCATTTCTATCTATTTTTCATGTTTTATAAAGATTCACAAGCTCTGGTGAAATGGGGCATTGTTTTACTTTACAATTTATATTAAAGATGCAAGAAGAAATGTCATAATTGAGTGTTTTTCCTCCAATATAAATTTTCATTGGCAAGAGGATATTTAAAAGGAGGGTACATTTTGCCTCTTTCTCAGATCTGAAGTACCTGTTTTGGTACTTCCCAAGTTCTGGAAACAAGTATGAGCATATGCAATTAAAGGTATGTTATTTTTTTTCTCAAAGGAATATAAGCTACGGTAGTGGTTTGGCATGAGATTACTGTCACTTTATTTAAACTTAAGACAAAAGTGCTATGATTGCTGGAAATTGAAGAATATAACATAGACATCAATGGGGACAAGAACTAGTGGTGTTCTTCCTATATTTGATATGTTTTTCTATTAATTTGGAGAACTGTTAAGTAAGTTACAGATATCTTATGTTTCATAGTTTTTACAATGGTTGTTTCTTTGTTTTATCAAGTGGCATTTAAGACTTATTTGTTACTTTATCTTACAAAAGCTTAAAGCTTTCACTTTTGTATTATTTCTAAAGCATTTGTTAGCAAATTATGAGATCTCTGTACATTAAGAAAAGGTTGATAGTTTGAATGTAATAATAGTATATATGAACAGTATAATTATGAAACTGTAATATTCTTTAACCATTACTATGTGACACAAAAAATATGTTTTTTTTTTTATTTTAAAGATTAGAGATAGCTCAGCAATACTAACTTTAATTTTATTTATGAATTTATTATACATATATTAAGAAAATTTCCAAGTTTTTGTTTTTGTATTTTTGAATGGTATTTATCTTTAAAAAAAAATGTACATCAATATCAAAATAAATTTGAATTATTTCTAAAAAATATTATGAGTTTTTGCATTAATTATTTTATAAAAATCAAAAAAAATCTTCATTTAATGACATTGCCAATGTTTTTTGTTATAAGATATTTGTAATTTTTTTTTGTAATCCTCACCAAGCTAGAAAGGGGGGCATTATGTTTTCTGAATTTGCTTCTGTAGGTAATTTGTGGTATATTAGTTTAACATGGGAATGTGAAAATGTAAAATCTGTTCTTTCTCAGGTTAAAATTTTTGTTATGAAGATGTTCATTAAATCCTTATTTAACACACATGTTCATTATAATATGGACTTTCGACCTTTTAAGCCAAGTGAAGATATTATAGTTAAATTGGAAATATGGTAGTGCAAACATGGCATACTGTCCTATGGACACATATCCCTGTTTTAATTAATATGATTTAAACATTGAACAAGTTCTGTTTATAATCATTTCATTGAATCAAATTCTGTTACTGTGAATTCAGAAAATTAATGCAATGTTTTAATTATTGCTAAAAATGCGACAGGGTTATAATCGCAATGATTTAAACTGGCATTTGGAAATATATCTTATGATTAAACAGGATTTTTCTCAATATCGCAAAAATTAAAATGCGTTTTAGTGTAAAAGGACAAATCGCAATAATAAATGCACGCATTAATTTCTGAATTTACACTATTTAAAATGATATACAGGAGTTTTTATGGTTTTCAAATAAGTGCTTTAGTAAGATCTTTTACTGGCTTATCCTATTTTTCCTTAGTGTTTATGGATTAAATTTATGTTTGTTATTTAATTTTTTATGCAGCAGTTTACCTTAGATAATTTTGCAAAATGAATCATTTAAATGAAGAAATCATGTTTGTTTGTTTGTTCTGTTCTGTTTTGTTTTTTAAATGAAATAATTTAAAAAGTTGGAATTGATGTGTGCTAAGCCTAATGCCTCCATCATTCATTTATTGATATGTGAAGATCATTTATTGATATGTGAAGATCATTTATTGATATGTGAAAAACATTTATTGATATGTGAAGACCATTTTATTTTATCACTATAGGAATAAGTGTGTGCTATGTTAGATTCACAGTTTTCATTGAATTTATTGCTATGTTATTTATTACACCATTTTAATTTATGATTTTGACAGTCTAAAAGAAGTCATACAATTCAAAGGATATACAGCATGAGAAAAAATATCAAATGTGAAAAAAGAACCACAAAGATATTTTCATTACAATCTAGTCACCTAATAAATTATTTATTTTCTACCAAGTAGATTAATGTAAAAGGTTACTTTGAACTCTGTTTACTTTTGACCACAGACACATAATATGTGTAGTACCGAAACTGTGCTGGAACTACTCTTATTATTGACCAAAGAAAGTCATACAATTAAAATAAATATCATTTTGATAGCAAATATTTTCATTTTGTTGTGAGAAGTGAGTGAAATTTGGTATGTTTAAAGACAACGTCTTTAATTCTGTTTTATTTGCAGTTTGTTTTATGTCATAACATTGAAGAAAAAGGACCCTTTTCAGGCTCCAAAAAGTTAACTACAAGAGAAAGTTAATGCAATACTAACATTTCTTATACTCACTTGTTTTTCAAAATTTTATGTCATATTTGATACAAGGAATTTAAAAAAAAAAAAAAAAAGTTTGTTTATGATACATTTTAAAACAGAACAGATCTTGAGGGGGAATGTAACATATACAAAAAGACATAAATTTCATGAAGTTATGTTTAAGCAGAGTTCATTGTTTCCTTAAAACTTTGTTTTGTGCAATGTAAGATATTTAAATTGTTAAATCCTTATAACTTTATAGTATTAGTTAAGTATAACCATTTTATAGAGTGCCATTGTGGAATCTCATGAGTCTAAAGATATAGGACAGATTGTTGTTAAATATATGTTAGCATATATAGCTGTGATAGTGTGTACCTTTGAATAGTTGAAACATACACCCAGAGATTTGACTGAAAATTGACACGAAAATTAAAAAAAATAGGAAAACACAAAAAAAATGATAGGAACTTCTAATGACCATGACTGGCCCGTGCATGGTCACTAATAATACAAAAAACTAGAAATAACACATCTTGTGTAGTGATTCATTGGTTTATTGGCTAAAAAAATATAATTCTGCATTACATTGTCACAATTCATTTTCTTTCAATTTTATCAAAACACTGATCTGTGTCCACACTTCTCTTTATGGATTTGACAAGACTCTAGTCTACTTTCTGTTTAATCAACATTTGGGATCCTCAGGTTTTCAAAAAATTGGTTAAAGAAACTTCATTGGTTAATTAAACAGGAAGTAAAATGGAATGTTGTAAGATCTTTGTAGCAAAGTGTGGATACAGGACCTGCTTTTTAAGAAGATTGATTTTCTTAAATTTAGATTATTTTAAAAGATATCAACTTTTTTTGAGGCATTTCAACTTTGTAAAGTAACTTATTAAATAATAATTTTTCAAGTTGATACTTTAAAATCAATGGGCATGAGAAGGTAAATGTATACTATTTGATGCATAATTCTGCACAATATTAATTAAATCCATATTATTTATTAATCACCTTGAGTTAAATATTGATATATATTAAACTGTGATATGTATAGATTTGTACATAAATCATTGTTGCTAGAGAAAGGTGTGTGTTTATAAAGAAGTTTTTAATAAACTTTAATATCTTACAAATTTTTTATTTATCAATTGTTACCTCAATAGAGGAAATTTTTGTCAAGCCTATATCATTTATGTTGTGAAAGTGAAACATAATGATCTAGATTCTGTCATCAGCAGCATCAACAATTAGTTTCAGTCTGTGGTAAAAGTTTTTATTGACATCAAGAACTTTGTCAAACCTTTGCAGAATTTTATGAAATTCAAAAATAAAGTATCCAAAGCAAAATTTTGAAAATGTTATTTTGAGTTTTGGTATTTAACTAATAAATAGACAATTTTTTTTGTCTGACCTGCAATGAAAGTCACATTATGTGAGACTTAGGTATTACTATCAAGTGGCAGCGTAAACTATTTGTATGAAGCTTTATATTTCAGAAGTTAGACGACCTAGATACCTTATGTAACAAAGTTTCTGACAATCATACTTCCATTTTCATTTGACCTCATTTTCATGGTTAAGCAACTGCCTTTAAAAAAAAATTAGGTTTTTTTGTTTTGAATTTTTCACGTATTATGAGTAATAGGATAACTATATTTGGTGTATGGGTTCCTTGTAACGTCTACATAGCTGTCAGAGTGAGTTCAGTTGACCTTGAATTAATTTTTATGGATCAGTGATCAAGTTTAAAGTGACATGATTAGATTTGTTTCTCAAATACCATATGCAGTTCAAATATATTTGGTGTATGATATGCTTGAATGGGTACATGTTAGTCTGCCATTTTTCATCTGACCTTGACTTCTATTTCATAGTTCATTAATCAATTTTAAATTTTTATGTTGTCCGTTTTCAACTATTTTAAACAATAGGTCAACTATATTTGGTGTATGAAGTTATTGTACACATAACAAGAGGCTCTCAAGAGCCTGAATCGCTCACCTTAATTCTTTTGGTTAAATCTCTCATCAATGATTATTTTGGCTTTTCAATTTATTTAAATGTTTTTTGGATCGTCCTATTTTCTTCAAAAGCCAAAAAAAATAATCATTTTCTCCTATGTTCTAGTTTAGCCATAGGAGCTATGTTTCTTGACATACAAGGAAATAAAATATAAAATTTATACTAGATACTCTGAAACTCATTTAGCCTAAGTTTGGCTGAAATTGATATAGCAGTTTCAAAGGAGAAGATTTTTTAAAGTAAGTCAACATGATGAACAAATTGTGAAAAAAAGTCTTTAAAGGGCAATAACTCCTTAAGGGGTCAATTGACAATTTTGGTCAAATTGACTTAATTGAAGATCTTCCTTTGCTGAACATTATTGCTGTTTACAGTTTATTTCTATCTATAATTATATTCAAGATAATAAACAAAAACAGCAAAATTTCCTTAAAATTATCAATTCAGGGGCAGCAACCCAACAACAGGTTGTCTGATTCATCTGAAAATTTCAGGGCAGATAGATCTTGACCTGATAAACAATATTACCCCATGTCAGATTTGCTCTAAATGCTTTGGTTTTTGAGTTATAAGCCAAAAACTGCATTTGACCCCTATGTTCTATTTTTAGCAATGGCGACCATGTTTGTTGATAGATCATAACTTCGGATACAATTTACAAACTAGATACCCTAAGGAACATTCAATTAAAGTTTGGAAGTATTTGGCCCAGTAGTTTCAGAGGAGAAGATTTTTGTAAAAGATTACTAAGATCTACGAAAAATGGTTAAAAATTGACTATAAAGGGCAATAACTCCTAAAGGGGTCAACTGACCATTTCCGTCATGTTGACTTATTTGTAAATCTTACTTTGCTGAACATTATTCCTGTTTACAGTTTATCTCTATCTATAATAATATTCAAGATAATAACCAAAAACAGCAAAATTTCCTTAAAATTACCAATTCAGGGGCAGCAACCCAACAACGGGTTGTCTGATTCATCTGAAAATTTCAGGGCAGATAGATCTTGACCTGATAAACAATATTACCCCATGTCAGATTTGCTCTAAATGCTTTGGTTTTTGAGTTATAAGCCAAAAACTGCATTTGACCCCTATGTTCTATTTTTAGCAATGGCGACCATGTTTGTTGATAGATCAAAACTTCGGATACAATTTATAAATTAGATACCCTAAGGAACATTCAGTTAAAGTTTGAAAGTATTTGGCCCAGTAGTTTCAGAGGAGAAGATTCTTGAAATAGTTTACGACGACAGACGACGACAGACGACGGACGACGACGGACGCCAAGTGATGGCATAAGCTCACTTGTCCCTTCGGGACAGGTGAGCTAAAAAAAGAAGATGTGGTATGATTGCCAATGAAACCACTCTCCACAAGAGACCAAAATGACACAGAAATTAACAACTATAGGTCACCGTAAGGCCTGTCTGGAAGAAAGGTATCATCTGACCTTGTCCTCATTTTTATGGTTCATTAGTCATTGTTAAGGGTTTTTGCTTTGGTCCCTACAGATGAGGTCGAAAAGGACTTTAGGTTTGCACTCCGTTGTTTGTCTGTCTCTCTGTCTCTTCATCTGTCAGTCCGGCAAATCAGTTTTCCACACTTTTTTTCTTCATGCTTGAAGATATTAATTTAGATTGTTGATATATTGTTTAATAATGACAAGTTACAGAACAATTTCGAATTTTGTTTAGGTTTGATAATTTTGAGCAGAGTTATGGTCCTTGGACTTAGAACATTCACTGAAATAGTTTTTCCGCACTTTTTATGCCCAACTTACAATTGTAGAGGGACATTTATGTGTTTTCTGGTCTGTGGGTCCATTTGTCCTTTCGTTCGTCTGTCCGTCCGTCTGTCCAGCTTCAGGTTAATGATTTTGGTCAAGGTATTTTTTGAAGAAGTTGAAGTCCAATCAATCTATGAGTTTGGCTGTCCCACTGGTATCTTTCGTCTATCTTCTGAAACTTAGTACACATGTTCCCTATGGTATGATCTTTCTAATTTAAATACCAAATTAAAGTTTTGATCCCAATTTCATGGTCCATTGAACATAAAAATTAATAGTGCGAGTGGGGCATCCGTGTACTATGAACACATTCTTGTTTCCTAATGCTTTAGGTTTATGATATGTTATTCGGTGTATTGTTTTATCACGACAAGTTACAGATCAAGTTCGAATTTTGTCCTAGTCGGATAATTTTGTGCAGAGTTACAGTCCTTGGACTTACAAAACTAAATTTTATAATCAGTTTCCAACACTTCATAAATTGCTTTAAGATATTGACTTGATATTTGTTATATAGTTTACACCATGACAAGTTATAGGTCAAGTTCGAATTTTGTTTCAACACAATGAATTTTTAATGGGTAGGGGACTATGTATTTCCATGCGATACTCAAAGAATGCTTGTTTAAAATACCAAAAGCGAAAGGTTAGCTATATTTGGTTTTCGGAATAATTGTAAGGTGCACATGTATGTCTGGCTGGTATAATCTGACCTTGACCTCAGTTTCATTTAGGTGTAATGCCACCAAATCTAAATGTAAACTGGACTATTATACTTAGTATGATAGTCCCAGGTCACATCTGTTGACATGATTCATTTGTAAATCTACATGGATTTTTATAGTACTTGGAAAGAGGCGTTCGCTGCAACACCAGTAAATACCAAGAAATAGCATATACTGAAAAAAGTTTGATTTGTTTTTAAAGTCTTTATTATTTTACTGACACATGGACTCATCTTTTCAGTCAATAGTACACTTTGACACTGACAGCAGCAAAAGTAAGACACAGGGTATTAGATGACACACATGTCAGTCTTGTTTGTCAAAAAAATTTAAAAATTGAACGCAGTATGAGGAAAATTTAATGCTTTAGTTAGAGGCAACAATAGTTTATTGATAAATATCCTAAATCCGTATAGGACTTGAGCAGGAAATATATTAACACATATGAAACAAGAATGTGTCCAAAGTACACGGATGCCACACTCGAACTATCCTTTTCCATGTTCCATGGACCGTGAAATTGGGCAATAATCTAATCTGGTATTAAAATTAGAAAGATTATACTATAGGGAACATATGTACTAAGTTTCAAGTTGATTGGACTTCAATTTTATAAAAAAACTACCTTGACCAAAAACTTTAACCTGAAACTCCCACTTTCATTTTCTATGTTTAGTGGACCGTGAAATTGGGTGTCAAAAGTCTAATTTGGCTTCAAAATTAAAAAGATTATATCATAAGCAACAAGTTTACTAAGTTTCAAGTTGATTGGACTTCAGCTTCACCAAAAACTACCTTGACCAAAAACTTTAACCTGAAACTCCCACTTTCATTTTCTATGTTCAGTGGACCGTGAAATTGGGGTTCAAAGTCTAATTTGGCTTTAAAATTAGAAAGATCATATCATAAGCAACAAGTCTACTAAATTTCAAGTTGATTGGACTTCAGCTTCATCAAAAATTAACTTGACCAAAAACTTTAACCTGAACGGACGAACGGAGCCACAGACCAGAAAACATAATGCCCCCCTACTATCGTAGGTATCGTAGGTGGGGCATAAAAATTAAACCTAATGTTTTTCGGTATATGCTGACTCTGTTGTCTTGTGGCCATTGGTTTAACCCAAACAAAAGGTTTGAAAATAAGTATGTTTTGCTTTTCTGTTAAGAATGCATGTTGATGGATAAGAGCAAACACTTGTTGGTCTGGAGTAAAAATGTTTGCAAGTAGTGTAGTATGTCTTCCTACAGACTGTAACTTCTGAACTAGCGCATTAAAAATCTTGCTTAGCGGTTTGTCAATCCATTTCAAAGCAGGGTTCATATTCATATCGCAATTTAAATGTTTTTGTTATGAGAATGCATTTTATATTTCACTGGACTTCAAATAGCCATCCATATATAATAGGTATTCAAAAGACAACAACTATAGATATATCTTATACCAGAAGGGAAAATATTCAAATATATGAAAGTTAAATATTTTTATCCAATTTTAACATCAAATTAATACAAGTATTCTTGTAAACACCGAGAATATATTCATTTTACATAGACACAAAAGCAAACAGATTTTCAAACGTCTTAAAACAAAACATTTAAGAACACTCAAGGGTTTTGTTAATGTTCCTTCTATAAAAGAAAAGATAAATAACTCTTTATAAGATTATATCCATTTAAGAAAGAAATGTCAAAAATCAAGTCAGTATCAAAGCATTGCTTTAGTTAACCTAGTCTTGTCACATTATGACTTGGTTTTAAAACAACAGATATATATTTGCCGATTCTATTATAAACAGTGGAAGAAAAATAAGACTGTCATTACTATTTTTACAGATACGAATAAATTTTCATAAGTCGATCATGTTCTCGCCAACCTGTGTCGACAATACATAGATAACCAAGTTCATCGATGTCCATTAGGAGAGGACCATTGACGCCATCTCTTTTTTTGTCTAATAAGTTTTGTTGGAAGATGCCATCTTCTGATAATATATCGATTTTATCATTTCTATAGTCGGCTACTAAAATATTGCCATAGTTATCTGTTGCTAGAGCGTCAAACTCGGCGTCTTCTCTTTGGAAAACATTGAGGACAATTCCATTTTCATTGGTGATAACAACGATTTGTCTACACCACGTAATAGCAAAATTACGCTTCTTTTTAGTTTGTTTCATTTTAAAGTGTGTTCCATAAAGAAAGTTCGGCCCTGGTAATTTGTTTTCAGGGTCTTCAATTTTAATTTTATTTTGAATCCCGTCTTGATCATCTACCTCGTATATAAGATTATCGTCTGTGTTATAAACCATCAAGTTTTCATTGTGAATTAAAGTACCCGCCATCCCATTTGCAAATGGTACCTTAAAGCATTTCTCTTTATTGGTGATATTTTGTTTCATTGCACATTGTTCAGTCCAAAACAAAAGTTCATTTCGTGAATTTTTTAAAACTCGGTTAATGTTAGCCGGGGTTGAGATACTTGAGCACAAATTCCCATCATACACGTACGTAGAAAGCACACCTTTCGTCAATATCCAAATTCTATCATTATCTGCCGGAACCATGTCAATAACCGTTTTGGGGAGCTCGAAGCTAAACACTTTGTTTGCTATAGATGCTATTTCAGGTATTGGCAAAAACGGGTATTCGGGTTTTATAATATTTCCTATTCCTATTACATTTGTGGTCACTTCTCCGAATAATTGTTCTATTTTAGCTTCATTACAATCTCCCCACCGATATCTTATATTGTGCAACGATTCAAGGGCGTTTACAGGTTTCTTAAGGACTTTATCGAGATGTTTACCAATAGCAGGGAATTCTCTCAAAAACTTTTTATCTGAAGACTTGATGACCAAATCGTCTGTAATTTTGATAAGACCCGCTAGTGACAATCGTTCAGTCTCTATTTCTGTCAAATAAATTGAAAGAGACTTTAAATCTTTTTTCTTAATATTGTCTATAATATCCAAATTTTTGCTTGTTAGAATGTCGATAGTATCACATAGGATGGACTTCAAAAATTCGGCATGGGCTGTCAGATCAGTTTTCACTATATTGCAGTGTTTATAGTACTTATTTTCTTCTTGTTTAATTAATTCCACCACATTTCCAAGAACTGAAATCCTAGATTTAAAGCATGCAGTTCTACACAGTAGCATCTTTTTCTTTGACTGAATTAGCATTGCTAAATTTTGAACATCGTGTCGACGGTGTGATTTCTCTGAACAATCACTACATAGCCAAAGATTGCATGGTTTACAAAACAATGTGGTATCTTTTTTGTGATCTTTGCATTCTTCACTGACATCGTCCAGGCTTTTGCCTATAATTTGATCTAATTTCGATTGTTCAAATGATTCAATAACGTGATCCTTTGACGCTTTCAATTTCCCATGATAATCTCGACAAATTAAACATAGATAAACCGTGCAATCTTCGCATTTTGCTACTGCAATGTTGTCATCTGTGCATAATCCACAAATATCCAATGGGTTGATTTCTTCGTTCGACCGTTTGAGTTGAAAAGGATAAAGTTAAAGAGTGTTCACACTATTTTCCGGTAAATATGTTTTCATTCTACATAACGGACATGTTATATTTTTGTCCTGAACTTCGAGTTTTGCAAGACATGGTGTGCAAAAAGTATGATAACAGTCCAATAGCCGTGGTTCTATGTAAAAGGACAGACATATTCTACACTTTGAGTCACTTTCTATAATTTTAACGGCCTCCGCCATATTTATAATAAAATGGTATATACTAGTTGACTACCAATCGATTCACATCGTATATTTCCACTTCTGACAAACATTAACACGGTTAAGTACTAAATCCAATCACTAATCCGGAACACGGAAGTACTTTACAGCTTACGTCATCAGGTAACACAGGTGGAAATAAGGTCAAGGATTTAGCTCGATTTTAACAACAAAAATCAAAAATATAGACACGTGAGCGTGATCATTAATTTTGAATACGGCAGGCAAACATCAGCGTTTATGTTCTAAATATTTATAAACTTTTTACTTGTAAACTACCTAAGTTTGTCTTCCTCTCAGAAATATATCGTCTTATTTGATAGTTCATCATTGAAATTGTCAGATAGCTGTGATTCCTTGGCCGGTTTGTTCCATACTTTTTATCCTTTTTGTTTATAATTAAAGGCAACAGTAGTATACCGCTGTTCAAACTCATAAATCCATGGACAAAAAACAAAATCGGGGTAACCGCTGTTCAAACTCATAAATCCATGGACAAAAAACAAAATCGGGGTAACAAACTAAAACTGACAGAAACGCATAAATATAAGAGGAGAACAACGACACAACACTACAATGTAACTAACACACACAGAAACGGACCAAGCATCAGACAAAATCCCACGAGAAAAACAAATATCAGATCTTCTACAGACAGAATAAACACAAAAAAATCACAAATCAAAATAATGTTAAAAAAAAAAAAGCACTAGAGACTTCTACAACAGCTATGCAAAATGTAAAGCATATGTGAAACCATCTTTTTTAAATTTAAGATTATTTATCAATCATGTATTCATATAACAAAATCACATTCAAAATTTGCGAGGAATTCAAAAATTCTATAATAAACATTATCACGAATTTTACCGATTT
Organism: Mytilus edulis; assembly: GCA_019925275.1. Taxonomy (NCBI): domain Eukaryota; kingdom Metazoa; phylum Mollusca; class Bivalvia; order Mytilida; family Mytilidae; genus Mytilus; species Mytilus edulis. The sequence continues at coordinate 43,650,308 of CM034349.1, read as the reverse complement.
AAATACGAGACTAACAATGACTAAGTGTATAATAGCTCTACTAACTATCTAATAAATATGTTAAAACAGGTAAATGAAAGTATTCAATTTAAAAATTAAAAAAAACCAATGTATTCGATTACAGAAGTGAAATGAAAGTTATTTTTACTTTAGAATGACCTTCGTATTTTATTAAGATGCTCTTTGTCGTCGCTCGCGACTTGAGTTTATGTTTTGTTTAAACCGAGTTCAAGGTTTTCTGAAAACTTTGTTTTGTGCAATGTAGCATATTTAAAGATGTTTACTCTTTTTAACATTATAGTATTAGTTAAGTATAACCATTTAATCGAGTGCCATTTGGAATCTCACAAGTCTAAAGATATAGGACAGATTGTTGTTAAATATATGTTGGCCTGTATAGCTGTGATATTGTGAAGACAGAGTGTATCTTTGAATAGTTGAAACATACTAACGGACGAATAAAAAAGAATAGTATAAAGACAAAAAAAGCAGTGTCGGGATTTTTTATATTGACAAATAGATTACAATTTTGTGTTGCATTGTGTTGTCACAGTTCCATTTCTTTTTACAGAGAAATTGTCTATGTTTCAAAAATTATCAATAATTATTTTCTAAAGAATTTTAATTTCATTTAGTTACTTGAATAAATATTCATAGTTTCAATTTAATATGAATGATATGTTAGAATCAATTATTTATTAATCACCTTGAGTTACATATTGATATATATTATATTAAACTGTAATATGTATAGATTTGTACATACATCATTGTTGCTAGAGAAAGGTGTGTGTTTATAAGGAATTAATAAAGTTATCTAACTGATTGTTTACTCAACAGAGGCCATTATTTGTAATCAATGACTCAATGTTGGTCTTGTTTGTCGAAGAAAGTTAACAATGGACCGTAATATGAGTTTGAATATGCATAACTAAAAAACTTCATACTTTGATTAGCGGCAACAGAAGTTAACTGATATTCAATTTAGTCATACAGCACAGGTTGTGACAGGCATATGACAGTTTTTTTCCATACGTTTGTTGTGTTTTAGCTTTTGATTTTGCCATTTGATGGGGTCTTTCTTTTTTAATTTTCTGTGGAGTTCAGTATTTTTGTGATTTTACTTTAGCAATTAAATGACGAGATCACTTCTTTTCTGTGTCGATTTTAAGATCTAGATAAAGCTGTATACTTTTCTCCAATAGTTAAAAGTCGTGTCATATTACCTTTAAAGCTATTTCACAAACTCTAGGCCTCAATAGTATGTTTGAACATTTTGAATTTGGCTATTCTGTTAATTCAACATTCAATAGATGCTGCTGTTATATGTCGGTGGTTGAGTGGTCTAAGTAGATGACCTACCTAATCACTAGCCTGTCAACACTGATGTTGTGAGTTCGAATCCTGTATGTGGCGCCACACAATAGCACAATAGTGCTGAAAGTTGCATTAATACCAATCAATCAATATATGTAGTTTCAAATAAAGTAAACAATTGGAATTACTGTTTTTTTTATTCAGAAATAATTATAATTTCAAATAAGAACAAATACAAATTGGCAGTACATTCAAGAGTTAAGTATTGACTTATTCCAAACTCAATAATCTGTGAAAAACAAGATAAATGTCAGATGAAGCAGACATGTAAAATTCACTACCATCCCATAAGCCAAACATAGTTGACGTATTGATTATTTAAAATGAAAAAAACCGGACCTACTTACGAAAAGGAAGTATACAACTGATCCATGACATGAGGTAAATATAAGAGGAACGCTGTCTGACAGGACTTTAGCACCTTATAGTCATTCCAAACACTAAATTTAGTTGAATAGGGATGATGAGTCGAGGGATTTGATAAGGAACAAAAAGATAAAAGTAAATTTGTGTAACACAAAGTTGAGATATTTCAGCTATGCTGTATTTTTGTTTATAATTTAATTTGTCCCTTTTCACCTTGTTTGGTTGAATAGTGATATCATTTATTGAAGGCTAATCGTTCACAGTTTCGTTAAAAGCGAATACCCATAAGAAGTGACTCGTATAAGAAATAAGATACTGTAGGTATAACAAAAAGTAAAAAAACAAAAATACAGAACTCCGAGAAAAATTCAAAATGGAAAGTTCCAAATCAAATGGTAAAAAATCAAAAGCTGTAACACGTCAAACGAATGGATAACAACTCTTATTCCTGACTTATAACAAGTGGTAGAAATCCCTCCCGTTATTTATGTTAGAGGATCATATTTTGCATTGACTTTCAGAGAATAGTACTGTACTATTAAATTTATATTTATTCAAATACATTGGCTAGAGGTATAGGGGGAGGGTTGAGATCTTACATAACATGTTTAACCCCATCGCATTTTTGCACCTGTCCCAGGCCTTTGTGAGTCTTGTATGGTTTTGAATTTTAGTTCATTTATATATTTCGGAGTTTAGTATGACGTCCATTAACCATGAACTAGTACACATTTTTGTTTAGGGGCCAGCTGAAGCACGCCTCCTGGTGCGGGATGTTCTTGCTATGTTGAAGACCCATTGGTGGCCTTCGGCTGTTTTCTACTCTCTTGTCACTCGGGTTGTTTTCTCTTTGACACATTCCTCATCTCTATTCTCAAGTTTATATATTACATTTAACCTTATGAAATACACTGCTCTTATGTTCGATGAACTTACTGTCATAAGACTAAATGATACCTAATTAATCTATTTACTGATCTAAATTAAAAATAAAAGTTTATATTTCTAACGAGTCTGAAGATCTTTTATGTATCAGGAATGCTCAAACCCCTCAAAAATTGAAAGTCAAGGATGCACAAGAACTTGAATACTAGAGAAACTATATAAATCGGTACAAAAAAGTAAAACAACAAAAATACCGAACTACAAGGAAAATTCTAAACGAAAAAATCCCTAATCAAATGGCAAAATCAAAAGCTCAAACACATCAAACGAAAGAATAACAACTGTCATATTCCTGACTTGGTGCAGGCATTTTCTTATGTAGAAAACGGTGGATCAAATCTGGTTAAGCTAGCTAAACCTCTCACTTGTATAACAGTCGAATAAAATTCCATTATATTGACAACAATGTGTGAACAAAACAAACAGACATAATAGGTAAAAATGTCTTTTATAGAGGTACAGCATTCAACATTGTGTTAAATTAATCACTATAAAAACTAACACGTCTTGAATTTTCCTCGAAGTTCGTTATTTTTTATATTTTACTTTATGCAGGTTATTGGATTGGATAAATGTGGATATGGAATTATTTTAGACCACTGTCTGTTAGGTTCTAAACTTATGTATTGTAATTGGTTGACGATTGCTAAAGATGAAGACAATTTTGTGTGCTTTCCTGTCATGCCACTACCAATGGGAATGACATTTGAGTATGCAAAAACTTTTATAAAGAAGTTCATCATTGGGAAATCATTTGAGGATATAACACAGGTAAACAAATCATTACATATTGTGACCCGCCATGACATTTACAGGCTTATGGAGGTAGAACGTCATTGTTAGAAAATTATAAACATGATAAATATCGAGATTCAATGAAATACGTATTGCAAAGAAGAGATGAACACTTTCCTTGGCTTCCTTTTTGCGGACGCCGAATTATACATCATATATAAGTTTTGAAGAAGTTTTAGTTTATTGTGTGAAGTGAAAAATATTTGAATCTACATTTTAAATTGATACAAAAAAAAAAAATTCTGCTCTATAGATTTCCTTTCATAAATGAAGTCTGAAATATATCCATAATAATAAATGCACCGTATTAAATGCATTTAAGAGAACACCTACTTATAAACTGTTACGTGTTGCATACTATGTAGAGACATGCATAATAAATCTAAAAAAAAGGGAATTCTTAAAGCTTATTTTGACAAATTTTAAACATATTTCAACAAGTTTAAATTACATGTTCTAGAATAGAGCTACAAACAAAACAAAAATGCTGAGACTGCTCTGAAGATTTTTTTTCAAAAATGAAGTCTGAAATATATCCATAATAAATTCACCGAATTAAATGCATATATGAGAACACCTCATAGACTGTTACGCGTCGCATACTATGTTTAGAGACATGCATAATAAATCTAAATTAAAAAAAAGGAATTTTAAAAGTTTATATTGACAAATTTTAAGCTAACTTCATTTCAACAAGTTAAAATTACATTTTCTAAAATAGAGATCAGAATTGTTTGTATTGTAGTAAATTTAAGTCTTTGATATTTTATTCAAATACGCTATTGAACATCACCAAGAGCCAATAAATACAATTTTGTGTTTTTGTGCCTTCAATAAATAAAAGTCGTCATAGAACAGTCTCATTTCCATACCGGTATTCGAAATGACTCGTTGCTTTTACAACAAAAATGTCATTAAAACATGACTAGATCTTCTAGATAAATATACAAAAAGCAAATGTTAGACAATGTACCCTCCTAAGCCTTGAAGTGGTTAGTCACATATAGTTAATGGCGTTTTTCTCACAATGACTTTCTACCTCCATAAGCCTGGATATGTCGTGGCTGGTCACAATTATATTATGTCAACAAAGAAAATCAAAAAGGCATATAGACAAAGCATATTAGAAAAACGAAAAACAAGAATACAAAAATTTACTATAGCACAATACGTCAAAGCAATCTAGACACTATTCTTGTCAGATTAAAACTTGGTTTGTATACCAAAGAAAACAATTTTACCTATTCTTTAACTAACTATTACAGTATCTGTTTGATTATTTGAATTAATGCCAAATAAGTTTGTCAACAATAAAGTTTAATTTGAAATGTATTTACCTATATGAATAAATTTTCCTAATTCGATCATTTTCTGTCCGACCAGTGTCGACAATACATAGATAACCAAGTTCGTCGATGTCCTTTAGAAGAGGACCATTGACGCCATCTTCTTACAATATATCGACTTTATCATTTCTGTAGTCGACTACTAAAATATTGCCATAACTATCCGTTACCAGAACTTTCACGATCGTCCCTCAATACTTGACCGCCGTTAGATATTCTTTCACGATCATTTCTCTCGTTAAACCGAATGACACCCGTGTATCTGTTGCTACAGCTTCAAACTCTACGTCTTTTCTTGAAAAACATTGAGGACTATTCCATTTTTATTGGTGATAACAACGATTTGTTTACACCACGTAAAACCAAGATTGCGGTTCCTTTTTAGTTTGTTTTATTCTAAAGTGTGTTCCAGAAAGCAAATTTGGCCCTGGTAATTTGTTTTTAGGATCTTCAATTCTAATTTTATTTTGAATCCCGTCTTGATCTGATACCTCATATATCAGATTATCGTCTGTATTATAAACATTGTGTTTTCATTGTGAATTAAAGTACGTGTTTTCATTGTGAATTAAAGTACCCGCCAACCCATTTGCAAATTGAACGGTTACCTTAAAGCATTCCTCGTTACTTGTAGTACTTTTTTCATTGCACATTGTTCAGTCCAAACCAAAACAAACTGAGTTCATTTCGTAAATTTTGTAAAACTCTCCTAATGTTAGCCGGGGAGTGATACTTGAACATACTTTTCCACCATACATGTACGTAGAAAGCACACTTTTCGTCAATATCCAAATATCATTTACAGCCTGGAGCTTGTCGAGAAAAACAAATATTAACAAAAATACCGAACTCTAAGATAAATTATAAAAAGGGAAGTCCATAAAAACTGCCAAAATCAAACGTGACTTTATCAACCAACGGAATACATTGAAAACAACTGTTAAATTCATGACTTGTTGCAGTCGCAGGCATTTCCGATGAAAATGATGGGTTAACCCTGGTTTTATAGCTAGCTAAACCTCCCACTTGTATGACAGTTGAGTACAGTTCAGTTACATTGACAAAATTATGTGAGTAATAGTAAAGAAATGAAAACACAATGAGATCTTGTAGTTATTTTATTTTCTAAAACTAGTTTATATTGGGAAAAAGGATATGTGGTATGTTGCCATTGAGACAAATATCTACAGTTAAAAAAGGAGAATGTTTGATAACTACAGATCGTCGTAAAATCTTCAATAGTGAGCAAAACACAGATAGTTTGATAAACTATGAAAGGCTTTTGAATATTAAAATAAAATAAACAATTCAAAAGGAACAAATGTATTTAAAAAGAAAAAAGACGGACGTGACACACGACAAGACGCTCCTAGCTTGGAAACAGGCAGTGTTTAACTCTAACCCTTTAACCTGAGACGGCGATGCAACATTATCAAAGAAAATTAGCACTCATTTGATTGCCAATAATCAGTAATATAACAAACAATAAAAAAAAATGTAAATTCAAATTTAAAAAGTTAATGATTGGCAGCATTCGTTAAGTACAAGAAGGTTCAGTATGAATAAAAAACTAAATTCTCTAATTATTTTTAATTTTCAGACCTGAGGAAACCCATTCTGAAATAGAGTTAAGAAATGAAAAAGGAACTAGGAGAATAATTGAAAACAAACTATTTGAATAAACGTGAATTTCAACAAACAAAAAATCTTTAAATGAGTACGTTTGTTCAACATGTTCAAGGATATTTGTCAAGACTTATTTTATTTAATGGGATGTAATTTAAAATACATTTGCTCTGTATTTAGATAACAATGAAAAACACTACATTCTTATGTTTTATACAAACTCATCATGCTTGCGAGTCAGATAATTGAAGCTCCAATATCATAAATGTTTTAAAAGATAATGGATTCAATCTTCAGACAGCGACGAAACACCTGTACTCCATGTTGATTATCGATTTATTTATGTAACAAATTGCAATTGTAATCACAACTTTTTTTGATGTTATGGAAAAATTCGTTATGTGTAAATGATCATTATATATAAATCTTTGTTTTCGTTTTATTTTTTGTTGGCCACTTTGTGAGTGATTTACTTGAGATAAAGATAGTTACATACATCTGCAGCTTCGATATTTTACGTTCATGTTATGCAGGCTGTTTTTATGTTGATTAAAAATACAGATTCCTAACTGCATATAAGAAGATGTGGTATAAGTGCCAATGAGACATCTCAATCCAAGTCACAATTTGTCAAAGCACACTCTTATAGGTCGAAGCACGGTCTTTAAATTGAAACATTGGCTCACTCCGAGCAGCAAACTATCAAGGACCCTCAAAATGACTAGTGTTTAACCATTCAAACAGGAAAACCAAGGGTTTAATCTATATCAAAAACGAAGAACGAGAAACACTTATGAACCACATCAACAAATGACAATCACTGAACATCAGGTTCCTGACTTAGGACAGGTTCAAACACATGCAGCTGGTTTGAACGTTTCAATAGGTACCAACCTTCACCCTTACCTGAAACAATAGTGTTACATCACAACATAGAAAGACAAATGTTTCCATTTAGGTTCTTTTGTAAAGACTGACATTGTATGGTTTCAAAAGAAAGTTTATATCAATACTTTCCAATATATAACAACTCGGCTAATTCATCAATGTGCTCTGAAGTATGTTTTGATTTAGCTATAACACAGTGGCTTTCTCCTTTATCATGTTATAAATATATAAATGTAAGAGGAAACTAACTATATATGTGTCCCATCAGTGTTTACCGGTAGCCTGATCTATGTTGTAATATTTACTCTCTGCAATGCAGTATTTGACAACATATAAGTATGCTAAAAACGTTGCTATAATAAAAATTGAACAACAAAACAAAGATGTTTTTGTTGTTGTCTTGTAGACGCTATTTCCAATTCTTCTTTTAACTCATTTTAGTGGAATTTGCATTTAAAGATGCTGGTTTCGTTGCAAAATAAAAAATCAATATGAATAAGATTTTAATAGATTATCCAGAATCTGAAATAAAAAAAAAATTCCATTGAAATCAATGTGTATAGTAAGTTTTAAATCGGTAAGAAAATAAAACATTTACAACTATGCATTAATCATGAGAAGGCTGAATAAATTATAAGTGACTATTTGGTAAAAATATTTCTTAAAGTTATTCTGTAAACATCTACCGTATGATAAGTATTAATTCAACATCAAAGTTATACGAGGCTTCAGAAAAATACTGCAATAGAAATGTTGTCTATCCGTATTCGACGACAGCTTTTTCGTATGCAATAACCTTAACCATGACCCTACTCGTTTAAGCAACCACAACCATATATTAGTATTGCAAGTGCAAAATTTTATATAAGAAAAAATAAACAAAAGTGGAAGCTATGAATAAAAATTTAATCGATTCTGAAAGAAAAAAATCAATACACCAAATCATGTAACAACTATTATGAAAAAATATTTTAGAAATATGATACATAGATGACTTAGTTGAGTATATATGCATCCATTTGATCAATAATTTCCTCAACGTTATAATTACCAGAAACTCGTATTAAATGTCGTGAAAACATGCTATTATTTGTATTAAATTCTAATTCATTTTGGTAATGCTTTTAAAAAACGAACTTCATTACTGCCATTGCTATATATAAAGACAACATTAGTATACCGGTGTTTAAAAGTCATAAAGAGAAATTAAATCTGGTTTACAAATCAAAACCGAGGAACCCATCAATTATAAGAGGTAAACAATGGAACAACAGAAAATTTACGGAATGTCATTTTTAATCTTTCCGCCTCTGTTGGTACAGTTTCTGCCTAAGGTGTGAACATGCACGCGCATAACGTATCAATTGAGATATGTACACACCGTACGACTGAACATAGGGTGTGTTACTGCTGAGAAATGGAAAATTGATAATTGGGAAGTTAAATTCATCCCGTTTGTCATAGATTTTAGTGTGAAGTCGTACATCTATAAAGGTTCCTAAATAAACGGATTTCAATCCTATGGTGTTACATCATTTTTAACCTTTTAAATCATTATCTTAATTGTAGATTAGCAGACTTTCGTCAAAACTGAAAATTTCTCTTTTTTTTTTACTTCATGTTAAAAGTTTGATGTCTTTCAAAGCTAATTATAGTATCTAAAACAACAATGCATACCTAATCAATCACAGTGCTTAGGTGCATGTTTTTCAAAATACCACACAGAATGTTTCAAATTGTGACATGCTGCATTATAGAAAAGAAAAGATTATATACTAAAAGTAATTTATTTAAAGTAAAAAACAAGTCTTCTTCTTTTCTTTCAGAATTCTTGAGACCAAAATTATAGGTGACAAAATTCGCAATTAACAATTAAAATTACGGTACTTACTGCAGGACCCACATGTCTGTGGACATTCAGCTTTTAAATTAGGAATAGCGCACAAAGTTGGAATGCAATGGATGAGGTTGCTGTCCTTGCATGATGCTGAAAGTAGTTCAATATATGATATATTTTCAGTAAAAGTGACGTAATTTCCAGAATTTTAGATATCAGACAAGCAATAAAGGTCTTTAAGTAGAAACATCCATCAAATTAAAGAGATTTAAGATTAAAAACATTTATCAAACACGAAATAGAGAGGCAGAAGATGAGAGAACGACCATTTAACTTTTACAAGAAGGGAAGTGGGGGGGGGGGGGGGGGGGGGGGTGGCTTTTTCATAAAACAATATTCTGATTTCCAATTTTCCAATTTTGATAAACAAAAAATAATAAATTGTGTTCAAGCAGAGTATAAACAAATATTCAAAATTCAGATTAACCCATACCGTATAGTCTTAAACTGTTCACAAAATAATTTAATTCATAGCGTTGAAAAACTAAATAAAATTGTTAGCGCAATAAAAATGTTCTGACTCGAACAAAAGACCATAACCCTTCCTCAACCTACCCCCACCTTTGAAGTTGAATGGTTGCTCCCTAACAATAGGAATTTGAAAAAAAATAGATGACTAGAAACTGTCGTGCCTGAAATAAAAGACGATGAAAAGTCTAACAAATCCAAAAAACACTTTTAATTAAAGTATAAAAACGATCAACACGGACCCTACCAAAACTATCCCAGATCTTTGGGAGTGTTATCAATTCGATCTTCACTACCCGCACTCGTCGTATTTCTCATGATAAATACACATTCTGTTATATGTCTCATTTGGTGATGTCACGATCGGGGAGGACGGGATTGTGGTTGTGATGTAGATATTCCATAACGGTTAACCAACTCGCGACATCGTCAGTAAGACGTAAGAAAGGATGCCTATTTCATTTGGAATCCTTGGTTAAACAGCTTTCTTGTAAGCAGCAAACGTCTATACTTGAAATCATGATGAGAGAACACAAGATCTCCAATATCAGACAAACTAGGAGAAATGACTCCGTATACAGACGCTGTTTGAATATAGTTTCATAGATAAGGAAACTTTAAAATTAAGAAGCTGAAATCATCCCTTTTATTCTTAGATTTGTTTCAATCGACCGTCTTTTTCATAAATACGTTCAACAAAGTTACTAAACATTAAAGTATTCATTAGGAGGACATCATGTATTCAGCGAAACAAACTAGAAGTTAAAAGATTTGAAGCCTGTCTCAACTGAATAAGGGTACAATTCCACAAGACAAGGAACACAAGAAATATCGATTGTTTGCTCTAAAACGCGTTCTCCTAATGCAACAAATATGTTGTCAATAAACAATCAACCATCTTTGTGATAGCAGTTTAATTAATTTTGTTGTTTAGATAGTAGTGTTTTTTTTCAAAGTATGATAATTTATTCATTTATTATTGGCATTATTTTTAATATAATAACTGTTAATAATTTCTTTATCTATTGGAAAAACTTAGTTTTTTTAAAACTTCGCATAGTTATCAAAGGTACATGGCTCATAATTATATACAACAAAGGCGCGTTTCGTCTTCATAAGACTCATCAGTAACGCTCAGGTCAAATGAGGGTCGGTTGAAAACAAAACTTTACGACAAAAGAGATGATTTCAGCTTTCCAATTGTGAACTTTCCATTTCTAAGTAGCAACATTCCAGCAGCACCTGCATACGGGGTACATATCTCCCAATTGATACGATATTCCCGTGCTTGCATTTCCTATCATGATTTTCTTGATAGAGGGTTACTGCTCACAAGGAAGCTATTAAACCAAGAGTTCCAAATGGTGAAGTTGAAATTATCCCTTCGTAAATTTTACGGACGCCATCACGAGTTGGTTGACCGTTATGGAATAACCGTTTCACAAATGATATCAGATATGTTCCTTACGTCGTAACTACAATCCCCTTCCCTTTCATGAATGTGACCTACCGAATTAGACTATTTACAGTATTTGTAATCACATAAGCAACACGACGGGTGCCACATGTGGAGCAGGATCTGCTTACCCTTCCGGAGCACCTGAGAGCACCCCTAGTTTTTGGTGGGGTTCGTGTTGTTTATTCTTTAGTTTTCTATGTTGTGTCATGTGTACTATTGTTTTTCTGTTTGTCTTTTTCATTTTTAGCCATGGCGTTGTCAGTTTGTTTTAGATTTATGAGTTTGACTGTCCCTTTGGTATCTTTCGTCCCTCTTTCAAAATAGTAAGAAAGCCAAACAAGTGCAAAGTTAAAGAGTATTGAGGACCCAAAATTTCAAAACGTTGTGCCAAATACGGCTAAGGTAATATTCTATTCCTTGGAATTTCGATTAATTCATACTTTTGAAAACATTGAATTTATAAAAATTACCAATGCTTGATATTCATTGTCAACACCGAATTGCTAACTACTGGGCAGGTGATACTCTCGGGTTCGAAAAGTCCACCAATAGTTTTGACCTAGCAGTGTAAATAGTTATCAAAGGTACCAGGCTTATAGTTTGATACGCCAGACGCACGTTTCATCTTTATAAGACTCATCGGTGATGCTCAGACAAAATAAATTATAAAGCCAAACAATTACAAAGTTGGAATGCATTGGGGACCCGAAATTCCAGAAAAGTTGTGCCAAATACGGCTTAGGTAATCTTCCCTAGGATAGACCTCCTGAGTAGCATCAACTTTGTATTGATTTGGCCTTTCAACAGCTTTGAGTCCTGCGCAACTAATGAGTTTTTGCAGTCTGTGCTCGTCTGGGGTACCAAAATATCAGACTGGTTTCCTTAGTGAGTGTTTATAGATATTAGAAGTTATGGCATGGGTGCTAATTGAGACAAATCTCCATCCAAGACACAATTTGTAAAAGCACAAACAATATTCGATCAGAATTACTAAAAAAACATCATAGCTTAAAACTAATACCGAGACACGTCTTATAACAATGCGAATTTACACTGAGCAAAACAGTCATTTTCGGGAATAGGTCACGTTCGGTAACTAAAAGATCAGACGACGTAAATCGTAAACCACAATCTAAAATGTGGTAAAAATGTCCTTACTTAGTTAAGACACAGACACATCGTATGGATCATTGATTTATGGAGTGTCATTTTCAATCTTTCCTCCTCATAAAGGAGGGGCGAAATATACCAAAGGGACAGTCAAACTCATAGATCGAAAATGAACTGACAACGCAATGGCCATAGAAAACAAAAGACTAAGCAACACGAACCCCACCAAACACTGGGGGTGATCTTAGGTGATCCGGACGGGTGAACAGATCCTGCTCCACATGTGGCACCCGTCGTGTTGCTTATAATATTACAAATAGCTTTGTTGGGGCAGTTTCATTGTAGGGAGCGCACTTACAAAAAAACGTAGACATACATAGAAATGTACTATTTGATAACATTCCCGGCTTGATAAGGTCATTTAAAGAAAAAATGGTGGGTTGAACCTGGTGTTAAGGCTTAAACCTCCCGCTTATATGACAATGTTGAAAAATATCGTGAACATTACAACAATGCGTGACAGGAATACAGCACAAACACACGCAATAAAAATTATCATCAAGAAACGCACGAACAAATAATTTAATACTAGTAGTCGATACAAAATACAAAGCGCAGAACTACAACTGACATTTCATCAACGACAGAGATTATATGATAACACAAACAGTGACGCACAATTATCATGGCAATGACGGAATTGAAGGGTATTTATAATTATTTTGACAACAAACCATAACCAATAACACCTTATCCAACCGAAACCATTACAGAAACATTAAAAATAAATACAGGAATGTTGGATGTATTAAATACCGAGACACGTCGTATCGCAATGCAAATTCACACTCGGTACAACAGTCATATTCGGGAATAGGTAAAAATTGATGAAAAGATCATGGTATGAATCAGTCCTTAATTGTAAGTTAACTGGCATACTGTCGGAAAATATAAAACGTTTTTGTACTTTAAATGTGAGAGTTTTTTTCCTGTTTGTAAAGCTTGTACAAATACATTTTATTGTTTCCGACAACGTACATATATGGTATATTTATTTAAGTAGTTGTCCAGATTCACTATACGTTACCATACTAAGTAGTAAACAGTTTCACTTACCAGCAGGGCATGTACCGCAAGTCATTGGACATAATGCTTTAAATTTGCATTACCACATAAACCTGAGTTGCAACTTATCATCGTAGTGTCCGCACAAGACGCTGGAAAATGAATTTATATATGTACTCGATTCCTGCAAAAACAATTTTATCGTAACACGAATCGGATTTTTTTCTTCAAAGTACTTTTACTATTATTTTTCGTAAGCTTCAAAGTTAACTGGATATGGAAGTTATTATGAAAAGATAGACATTGGACTTACTTACTTAATGATCCTATTCTCCGTCAAGATGGAGTGTACATAATTTATTTTATATGGTTTTAAAAAATATATTTTAATTCTATTGCTGACTTGCTATGTTTCCCCCCAACTTTTATCGTTATATAACATGTATAAGTAGCAAAGGAAGTATCAATGAGTGCTATGGGTATACATTTCCCTATACCTTTCAAAAAATTATGATCGTGTATGTATAAGTCTCAGAATTATTCAAAACTTTGTATAACTATTTGCTTTATCTCTAACTTACTTGTGGATCCAGCTGAAAATATATTCATGTATACTTTAAATACTATACGTAGCACGCATTTTACCCATTTCAATGTTATTTGAATTGTTATCATTCAAAAAGTGTCTGCTTTTATTTTGTAAATTTAAACGATTATAAACCAATATTAAGTTACACCTTGAATGAGGATGAATTAAATTCCTTTTTGGATTTAGGCCACACAAAAAATGTGCATACTGTTATCTATTTGGTTTGTAATAGAGAATCGTAGACATATTTTCCCATGTAACCCTTGATGTCATTTAACAGATGTTTCCAATGTTAACCTATTATCAACATTCATCAATCTGTCCTGCTTTTAATTGGATCCTGTTTTTTGTTTTTGTTTTGTTTCAAGAGTTCAATGTTTTGTAAATTTTCCTTGTTTGTCTTGCATAGATGTTTTGATTTGGATTCCATTTTCCTGGTTGTTTGTACTCTGTCAATTGGAATTACGGTTTTGAGTCCTATAAAAGCGCATTTTGTTTATGTTCCTGTGTATATGTTTACCTCAAGCTTAAATCATTACTTAAAAAAAAGATAAAATGAAGGAATGTTTTAAATCTTATTTACCAGCTTTATTAATGACAACAGTGATACTTTAAAAACATTCACATCATTTGAACTATTTTTATTGACTAATAAGCAGTTTGCAATATTTCTAGGTGTTTTTTTTTTATAAATTTACAAGAAACATGTCAATTAAAAAATTTGTGGAACTAAAAACGATTTAAACGCTATCCAACTTTGCATAAAATATTTTCTAAACAGGCCAGAGTAATACAGTATGACAGGTTTTTGAAGTCACCATGATCCATCAAAGTCAATTCAAAAGCATATATTTGTTTTATCTACTTGAATGGCTAATATTTAATGTTAAACATAACTTATAAACATGGACATTTTTTCAACCAAAACTTCAAAAATGCAATTATACTATGAAATTTTCGTTTCCAGAACTTTGATTTGTCGACAGTATATTTGTTTGTACAATGACCTAACTTCGAAATTCGACAATCGAATATCTCAAGTGAGAAGGAAAACCGCAATGAAACTAAAAGAAAACATACATGGATAAGATGATTTTAGAAACCGATTATGAAAGAAAAATATGATATACAAAATCATTCAACAACTTGTATGACAATAAATGAGAACGTATGTAAAATGTAAAGCAAAAAATAAAAACACATCGCTCTGTCACTTGATATATACGTTGTCCATGTTTCTGTGTTGATTTTTTTTTATCAATGTCATGGTCGGTTAACTTCGATAACATAAGAAAATTTGCAGTCAAAGTTTTGATAAAAAAATCACCGACTGTTTGATTTGATTTTCTTTATTTGGATTGTTAGTAATGAATTTGTAATAAATGTAAAATATGTACACAAATGACTTAGCTTAGTGTATTTACATGCAGTGGTTCAATAATTTCCATGACATAAAATAACCTGAAACCCGTTTTAACTTACTTGAACGTTTTCATTAATCTTTTCCATTTTTTAAAGAATTTTCGATTAATGTCATTGCGTCCGATAGCACAAAATGTGTCGCAAAGACTTTAAAATACTTTATTTTAGATACACATTTCTAAATTTATCCAGTTTAGGAATGTTAACAGCTAAATTTTTGTCAGCAAAAGAAAGATAAATACATGAAATGCAGTATAATCAAAATGAAGCTAGAACGTATATGCAATTGTTCAAAATTTGCAGGCATGCTGTAACACAGTACGATTAATCAATAGTTCGCCTTTCCAAAATCTAGAGGACTATGGGTAATCCCATTTTTCGTACACCAAAATGAAAATAACGTTACGTCATTTGTTGCATTTTTTTTGTTTATCACGTTTTAAACCAATCATAATTTTTTGGTGTACGGTTTGAGGAATATTACCCATAATGCATTAGATTCTGAAACGGCGAATTGATCGTAGCTGCGATGTGATGTGATCGATATTTCACAATTTAGGTATTTATGAAAATTTTCTGGTTTAATGTTTTTCACTGTTTTATATTTAAAAAAAAATAACGGGAAAGGAGGATAAAGTTTGTAAAAAACTACATCATCAGCAATGTGGTATTGCAGATGTCAATCTTTGTTCAAACTTTCAATAAGAAATTTTGTAGTGCAAACAGGTTTTTGAACATTGAATATCTGTGATGTACGTATCTACAGCTTGTCTAGACAGATAGAGTTTGTAGATTTTAAAATATGGTATGTTCAGCATATTTGTAGACTAGGAACGATAGATTAAAACAATTGTTGAAAACAATATAGTGACTTAAACGCTGTTTTTTTTTTTTGCCTTGCTGAATTGCAGTCTATATATTTTGTAATTAAATCAATTTAAACCTGAGTTTTTTTTGTAAAATTAGCCTGCAAATTCATGAAAAATGACATGCAATACAGAGACAGGATTTGTTTAGGGTAATAATATGTTCTGTTATCGTTTACTTGTGTCTTATTTTGTTGTTGTCCCAATTTGTGCATCTAATCCTTCATGACTAAGGTTACTGAATCCAGAAATTTGTTATTTTAATAGAAATGTGATACTAACAAAACAAGAATGTGTCCTAAGTACACGGATGCCCCACTCGCACTATCATTTTCCATGTTCAATGGACCGTGAAATTGGGTAAAAAATCTTATTTGGCATTAAAATTAAAAATATCATATCATAAGCAACAAGCGTACTAAGTTTAAAGTTGATTGAACTTCAGCTTTATCAAGTACTACCTTAACCAAAAACTTTAACCTGAAGACTGGGGCGAACGGACGCACAGACGAACGAACGCACGAACGGAGGCATAGACCAGAAAACATAATGCCCCTCTACTATCGTAGATGGGGATCGTAGGTGGGGCATAAAAACATGGTATGTTCAGCATACTTGTAGACTAGGAACGATAGAATAAAACAATTGTTGAAAACAATATAGTGACTTAAACGCTATTTTATTTTTCTGTCTTGTTGAGTTGCAGTCTATACATTTTGTAACTAATTCAATTTAAATCTGAGTTTTTTATGTAAAATTAGCCTGAAAATTCATGAAAAATGGCATGCAATACAGAGACAGGATTTATTTAGGGTAACAATACGTTCTGTTATCTTTTACTTGTGTCTTATTTTGTTGTTGTCCCAATTTGTGCATCTAATCCTTCATGACTAATTTATAAGGTTACTGAATCCAGAAATTAGTTATTTTAATAGAAATGTGATACTAACAAAATTAAGTAACAAAATTGAATAAAGAAATAATAGTTACTCACTATTGGCTGAAAAAAGAAAATAAAGCAAAATGTTATTCCTAGAAAATATATCAAATGCTTTAAAATCATGGTACTTATAAATAATTTAAAGATAGCAATTTTTGTTTGTTTTCAGTGGGATTTCCAGAGAACGAAAACAAAAGAAAATTCTCTTTTCTTATGATAGAGTCAAGAAAGTCAATAATAAAAAAAATACCGGTGACCATACCGATCAAAAGTTATTTCTAAATGATAATTGTTCATTTTAAAGAATTTGTTTGTTAAACTGTGTTATAAGAAATCTACATGCAAATATATGATGTTTTATGTTCAGTATCTCGAGCTAATCGCTTTAGAAGCTTCTGTGCTGCATATTGATGAAAATGGGGAAAAAAACATGTACATACAAAATCGAAAGTTCTTTCTGGTCACCAATTTTCTGAGGGTTCCAAAAAGTTCTTAGCATGTTACAATTTCCGAACTTATGCTTATTTTTACACACTTAAGTTATTGAGCAAACCGGTCTACCCTTGTCACATTTACATACAATACAATTTTCGTGAATATAAACATTTAAAAGTACGGGTTAAAAATTATAGATAACTATTTTTTTTATAAAGTAGGTATCTTTCTACTCTTTTGTATACCATTCTAAGAAAAGGGTATTCTCGAATTTTGTGCAAGTATTTGCGGTCCAATCTTTGCTGCATATCAATTGATTCCTTTTGGGATTTTTTTTCTGCCTTTCTCTTATCTAGCTGTATGGATGGTCCAGACCATATAAGTATATGGACCGTACGCGTACAGTCTGGATCGTATTCGTACTTTTTCAAACTACGCTTTAACAAGTCAGTAATACTAATACATTAATTGAATTATGCTCACTAAAATGATGTTATCGGAAGTAAACATATTTAGTGGGAAGACAATGTTTTTAGAATATTTTGGAACTTTACAAAAAAATGCAAAGTAGTAGGTCCGGTAAGGGCCGACTTTGGCCTCAAATTTCAGGACATCTGACGAAAGATTTTGCATATCCAACTATAGCAGTCATCACGTGACTTTGATGACGTCACACATCACCCGTATTAAGCCCAAGTAAAATGTATAGAAATGCACTGGGGCTTTCAAGAATCGTTAAAATAAAGTACTTTAAGTTCATGATACAAAAAGTGTGGGAATGTATAGTCAATCCTCATTTATTCAGAAATATATTTATGCCTTTTAAAAAAGTTTAAATTGTGGTCTTCTCCCTTCCAAATGCTTTTGAAAATTTGTCTTGTTGCCTCGATAAGTTCACACTGTTAATCATCCAACTCCGATAAATATTGGATTTTCTGTCGTGTTAAACCTAAAATTGCGATTTAAACAAAACAGATGGAATAATTGTGGGAATATGTGCTTATTACTATATTCATAAATATTTGAAATATCGTATATGCAATAGTTTAATTTTTTATTATGTCCCTTCCAAACTGATTTGAAAATCAGTTATTTTCAAAAAATCTTGTATTATTTTTCAAGATGGCGACCTTATTGCCAGCGTGGGATGACATGGTAAAAATATATTTTGTAAGATTGTTACATTGAAAATCAAATAACCGTTGGATGCTCTCGATTTCAGTCATTGTCTTACCGTAAAAGCAGCATAGAATCAAACATTGGTTCCTTTTGATAAGGCTGTTACATGCTCTTTATTTTATAAAATTTTGAAAAAATGGCGACCAAATAATTTTCAAACGTGGAAGATGTTCGACACTTATTTTGTACATGCACATAATTCAATTTAATTTCACTGTTAAAGTGTTTACATTGCAATTAAATGTGACATGTTATAGTCACTATATAATGATAGCCAAGGGCATAGCTAGATTAAGGAGATACTAATTAAGTCATAACATCAACGTGATCAAAGATCGAAAACAAACATGGCACCTAATCACGATGTAAGTTTTGACAATACCTATATATGATTAATAATAATAATACCAATGTAGATTAGTGTTCTCGATGAAATTCATTACGATATTATTTTATATTTATAAAAGAAGACCTCCAATGGATATTAAATAACCGAGGTGAATTAAATTTAATTGTTTAATATTCTTTAAATCATTCATCGGGTAACCAGTAAATTTTTACATAATCCTAATTAAACCAGTAACATGCAGAGTTATCGAACGTAATTATGACTGGAATAGTTGCATATGGGACACTTTTTAAACACTTAAGTGTCTATTTCGGTTGATTCAATTAGTTTAAGTGAAAGATTTTAACCGATTTAGTCATTAAAAACACTCCGATGCAAGCCTAAATATGTCAAATCTATCAAATATGCCAAAAAAGGTCACTTTTCAGATGGGTTTTGTCTAAAATGAAAGTGGCCGCATCCGTGTTCATCCACAACCTTTATACATGTTATATATTATCATCAAATACAACTTACATTTCAATATTAAGAATGAACACAAATGCGGCCACTTTCATTTAAGACGGAAACCATCTAAAATTTAACTCAATTATTAAAAATTTTAAGATTTCAGTAATTTAGCATGACTTAATGATGCTAGTACCCGATATATGTGCATTGTATTGTCAAAAACAGACCATATTTATGTAGCAGAAGAATTCTACTTTCCAATAAATAACTTGACGTTTACATTTGAACAATTTTGTAAAACTGCTATATTTTGGGCCCAAAGGGGGATCTTACTGGGCCTACTCCTTTAAAGGAACAGACATTAAAAAAACATCTCAATGAAAAAAAATATTACGTTCCTTGTGGTAGATAGTAAGTGTTACATTGGGCGAGAGTACAAAAATAGGATTCAGACATATAATCAAACAAATATTTAATTTCAATTGTTCGCTATTCACTTTATTTATCTAATAGTAATAATAACAATTTGTAGAACTTAAGAAAGATTTTGATAAATGTTTGTTTAAATTAAACCAATACGATTCCAAAACATGTATGATCTGCTCGTACTAGACCGTACGCGTACGGTCCGGACCGTATTCGTACGGTCCAAATACTCATATGGTCTGGAACATGTATATACGAAAAATAAGCATGTTTCAGAGAGGTATACAGACAGTAAAAAATAAATAATTGAAGTTGGTATATCAGAAATTCAATCGCATACATTTTTGTAGCAACATTCTAAACCAGTGTTAAACCAAGCTTCTATAGCCTGCTGTACTTGTCGTTTGATACTTAATGAGGAAAACGATAACATTGAGTGGAAGTTTTGTTTTTTATACCAATTTATTTTTATATTTACTATTTACGAGAACATTTACCCGTGAATCCATAATTGATAGAGTCCTTGGTCAAATGGGACAAACATTCAGAAGATCTAGTTTCAAATATTTACAGGGAGGTAATATTTTGTCACTAGATTTCCCACTGTTTTGAACAAATTTATTCATTGTTCTCTGTATAAAACAATAATATAATATAATAAGTAATATAAATAAAAAGCCCATTTTAGAAAAAAATATAAGACTAATGTAACAGACACCGAAACATTAAATTGTAAGACATAAAACCAGGCATGTTAGCTATAAAGCCAGGGTTAATCCATCATTTTCTACATATGGAAATGCCTGTAACAACCCAAGTTTATGAAATTTGTTTTCCATTCGTTTGACATGTTTGAGCTCTTGATTTTGACTTTCCGTTATGAATTTTCTGTTTTTTGTTATTTTTTTTACATTTTAACCAAAAATGTGCAAAAAAAGCATATATAAGACAATCATTTTCTCACATAAGCTAACGTATCTATACATGCACCATAAAAACTCTTAGGAAAAATTCAAACTGAAAAGTCCCTAATCAAATAGCAAAATCAAGCAAATCAAACACGTCAAACGAATGGATAACAACTGTCATATCCTTTCATGCATCTAAAGTAGAAAATGGTAGATAAAACTAGTGTTATAGCCAGCTAAACCGCTCACTTGTATGACAGTCGCATACATTTTTTATAAGTTTTCTTACGTCAAAAGCGTTTCATAAGGAACAAATTTAATTATAAGAAAATCAAGTAGGTGTAAATGCGTATCTTCCTACGAAGAATATCATAATAGTGTATCGAAGCACTGACTTCTGAGAAATGCTATTCTAGAGGGTTTGAGTTGGTTTATTTGAAGTTTTCTATGTTTACGAGGCTGATGTATTTCAATAAGCTATTCTTTTGTTCATGTTGTCGTCTGTTTTTTTCAGGTACTAGTATATGTTTTCATTTTTTACAATTTCAAATATGACGTCACTTGGCGTTGGGGTTTGGGCTTGTTCGGATGTGTCTACATTTTGTGTTGCAAATGTCTGGTTATGTAATGTATTTCAGTTGTTTCCTGTAATCAGTTAATATTTCAGTTCTATCATGTACAGCTGTTTGCAAAAGTATAAATTATTCTAAATAATAAGGATGTTCTGGTAACTAACAGAAAACCCTGGCCGTTTTTGGCACAACTTTTTTGATCTTTTGGTCCGCGATGCTGTTCAACTTTGTGCTTGTTTCGGCTTTCAAACTTTTGTATCTGGCCGTCATTGGTGGATCTTGTGTGGATAAAATGCACTTCTGACGTATTAAAATTTTCAACTTGTTGCCTTTTGTTGGCTGTTGTTCGTGTGTTTCTTTGTCAATTGTATTCTCCAATTTATTTATATTGTAGTCCTGTGGTGTTGAGTTGTCCTTTTAATGTTATATTTCACATGGCTATAAAAGGGGAGGTTTGGCATGCCACAAAACCAGGTTCAACCCGCCATTTTTTTCTTTAAAAATGACCTGTACCAAGTCAGGAATATGGCCATTGTTATATTATAGTTCGTTTCTGTATGTGTTACATTTTAACGTTGCGTCGTTTGTTTTCTCTTAATTTTGAGTGTAAATTTACATTGCGATAAGACGTGTCACGGTACTTGTCTATCCCAAATTCATGTATTTGGTTTTGATGTTATATTTGTTTTTCTCGTGGGATTTTGTCTGATGCTTGGTCCGTTTCTGTGTGTGTTACATTGTAGTGTTGTGTCGTTGTTCTCCTTTTATATTTAATGCGTTTTCCCTCAGTTTTAGTTTGTTACCCCGATTTTGTTTTTGTCCATGGATTTATGAGTTTGAACAGCGGTATACTACTGTTGCCTTTATTTATCATATTCTTTAAAATCTCTTAAATTTTCCTTACGTAAAAAACGTTCAATATCAAAAATGCACAAAAATCGTTTACTTACATGGTACTACAGCTGTAATTAAAAACATTTGTATTGTTATAAAACAAAAATATTAAATGCAAACAACATACCTATTCAACAATAAACCATCACCAAATGATCATGTAAAATATAATTTTAAAAAATGCAAGCAGAGGAGCAACAGTGCATGATGCGTTTTTTTTTTAATATTTTTTGTGTTTGCCTCGACAAATAAAGGCAACAGTAGTATACCACTGTCCATAATTCATAAATCGATTGAGTAAAAAAACAAATCCGGGTTACAAAATAAAACTGAGGGAAACACATCAAATATAAGCAGAGAACGACGACACAACAGAAACACAACATTTAATGAATGGCTATTATCTATTTTGAATTTATTGAACCATAAAACTAATTTTTGACTCTTCACATTGAATAATCCGCGAAGTTTCTTAAGCAATCGCATGACCCAATAAAACGTATCATTCCCGATAACACGAGGTCCCACAATAAAGTGCACAGGTAAATTAAATAAAAACTTGATAAAAATCGTGTTTTCATGATCCTAGCTAAAAGATGTAATTATAAGTATTGAATGCTTCTTTTTGTAACTTCATAGGGTTGTATGTGCGCACATTTTTAGAATGAAGCGCTCCCGCGCTTCATACAAAATGTACTTCGGTCAACGCTTTTACACCGCAATGAAGTTACAAAAAGAAGCATTCAGTTCTTAATTAATATATCTGTTTCAATGATACATGTTTATTAGAATAATTCATAGACACGTATTTGCAATACCTAGCTGGTTTGTTGGGATTTGCACAAAAATACTACAACTAATATATTTTCAAGAATATGGATAATTGGTGATCGTTTTCTTGCATTCACCCATAAAATATACTGTTTTTGCGGGAATCCTATGTTTCTGAAATGTAATTGTCGTCTTCAATAAAATTTAAAAAAACACAATATCAAGCAAGAGCAATTGACAAAGTTGTGTCAACTCACCAACATTCTGGAAACTAGCTGAAAGTAATTGAAAAAAATATAAAATAAACATTCAATCAACAAAATGTTACAGCTCGATGTGAATAAAAACCATTAGATTATAATGTCATACATTTCTTTTATTTTTGTCTGTATATAATGAAACATTTAAAGTTTACTTCAGTTTCTGTTTGAAAATATTTGAGTAATTTTTATGTTCTAAGTTTGGATCAAAAGTATTTGGCCAAATTTTTTACGAATTTTGGTCTTCAATGCTCTTCAACTTCGTACCCGATTTGGCCTTTTTATTTTTTTTTTGATTCGAGCGTCATTGATGAGTCTTTTGTAGACGAAACGCGCGTCTGGCGTAAGTACGAAATTTAATCCTGGTATCTATGATGAGTTTATTGTATATATATATATATTTTTGTGTTGTTGGAAAATTAGATATAAAACCTATATCGAAGAAATATCTAAGAGCAACACAATTATTAAATAAGTGAAAATTTCTAAGAGCATTTTTAAAAGAATACAACGAAAACCACTGAAATGCTGTTTTTTGTTTTATATTAAAGGGTGTGGATTTCCAAACTACTTGTATCCTACATCCTAAATTTTATGATCACATCAAATATATTACAAAAATATAACATACTGTCTTTAACATGTTTAAGGTTATGAAATATTGACCTTTTCTTTCATTTGAAAATTTAAACAATGACAATGAAATAAAAAAAAACCAAGAAACAGATTAGTCCCATTGGTCACCTTTCGATCCTGATAAATAAAATAAATTTACCACTTTAGACACCTATTAACACCCTGTAAGGTAATAAAGATCAAACAGAGTCACCCTCCACTCAAGTAATCAACAACTTGGCCATGCAGAAATGCCACCTTTTGTTTATATATTGATGAACTTTATAGTTTGATAATTAATATTTTTGAAAAGGTATTGTGAATACCCAGTTTTTAACTTGCAACTTTTATTACATGGACAAGAAGCCCTATTTCATATCTTGTCAAGATATTAAACAACTTCATGTACATGTTAAACAAAAACAATATTCATCCTTGCTTCAATGAAAAATACTTTTATTAGCTTGAATAAGATATATTGATCTTTAATTTTTCTTTTCCTACATACAGGAACATTGTTTTACGTTGAAAACTCAATGCTGAATTACTCCAACCCCATCCCCCCTTTTTAATTGAACCACATTATTAATAATTTAATACACTTCCCTTCTGAAACTTTTTTCCCTTTTTTATATTGGTATACATAAACAATAAAAAAAAATAGCTTTGAAGGGGTAGCGAATTTAATATGTAGTGCTTTTTAATCAAGGATCAGGTGGAGTTTATTATTAATAATTTTAGATCACTGAAGGTAACAATGTACTTAATTCATGGCATAGAGATAAAATAGCTGGCTATTTGTGATTGGTTGTTATATCATTTATATATTTTCTCCTGGAAAGCATTATGAATAAAATTTCATGCAAGCTCGAATTTGTCCTCAAATGTATATGATCAAGGGCCGAAAATGTTTTTTTTTATTATTGTGATCAAAATTGGGAAACATTTTCTGCGAAATCGTAAGGTATCGTAAAAAAACAAAAAATCACCAAAAAAAAAAGCCATGGGACCATATATATTTCAGTGCGGTAAAATCACAAATAGATATATAGCTCAAATTAGACAACAGCAGTTTTTCCATAAATAGTTTATTAAAAACGCCATTTAAAAAGATGATTGCTTAAAATAGCATTGCCGGCAATGGGGCCAGAATTTAGTATTTTATATTCTGAAGAAGTAACCCACTGTGTGTCACGACCGGAAGATTTATGCAAGATTTTCTGTCGAAGTTTGTTTACGATCTTCAGGTATAGACAAACAATTGGTCTGACATTTACAACTGATACCGCACACTTTGATGCCGACTGTTAGTAAAGAAATGTGTTTGCATATTTCTAAAAAGTTCAATTGGTTTCACCTCTTGGTGACGGAAAATCCGAAATTTAATTGATTTTATCGCATTTGTTTTATCATTGACTTACAAGTCCGAGTTGTTTCTTTACATTTTAAGAAATATCAGTGGAAATTCGGAGGTTTTCATTGTACAATTGATCGGAACGTATGTAAAGTCCAGGGGCAAATATCTAATGCATATTAATGACGAAAGAAAGAGCGAGTCTGTTGCGCAATTGGTCTTCTTTTGTTAATTACAAGGCCCTGCATCAATCCGCTCCTTAATAAATATCATATGTTCAACATTTAAACGGAACTGTATAAAATAAAAACTATCCTGCCTGCAACACTATCAGGGAAAACTAATCTTTGGTAGTGTCAATAGGAGTATCTTAAACAGCGCCTTTAATAAGATTTATCAACAAAATTATATTTCATGATGTTATCTTCATAATGTTACATTGCGTTGTCAGTTTATTTTCGATCGATGAGTTGGACTGTCCCTGTTATATCTTTCGCTCCTCTTTGAAGGGTAATCATTTCGCTTTCTATTGTGTTTACTTTAAAACCTTAATAGAAATATATACTGTTGTTACTGTTACAACATACAGACAAACTACATTTCATATCTTTTATCTGAATCTTGTCACCAATATAAATCCAACATAATTATATAGGTTTTTTTTCGGTTAAATGCATTGTCCGTCTAATAAGGGAATAGTTATTAGAACAAAAAAGTCAAAAGATATCAAAGTGAGAAACAAAAATAATAAGTCGAAGAATAAACAGACAAAACCATGAGTGACCAAAAAGAAAAAAAAGACAAACAACAGTATACAAAAGACTTCACAGGAAACTAAAGGCTCAGCAACTCACAACCAACCAAACATCATTAGTAAACCAAGTGAAAGAAATCCGTCAGTAACAATATTGTAGACCAACTAATCAAAAACAACCCAAAACAGTATGCGTAAAAGCTACCAGTCGTATAGTGTGGCATGCCAGACGAGCGTTTTTTTTTGTCTACACAAGGCTCATTAATTGTGCTTAAATCAAAACAATGCGATTTTTTACACAATATGTGAGCATATAAAAATAGCATATAGTTTAAATAATTCTAACAAAATTTATTTTACCAATTTCCTTAAAAAAATCTATTTTCATACACGTAATTTATATAAATGTAGAAGTACGTATTCTAAGGTATAATAGCCTCTGTAAAAATGTTACTTACGACAACGTATTGCTTTCAGTGGAATTTTCAGTTCTAGATGAGTATTCACTGTAAACACATGGTTTGTCCTACTAGATGCAATTGTATTCAATTCGACCAGGTTAACAGTACCAACCCCAACAGCGAATGTATTGATATTTGTTTGGTGCAAGCGTGCAGCAGCGGCATTAGTTCGATATTGATAATTCGAATTCCCATCCGATATAACTATCAAAAAGTGAGGAACGTTACTTCTAGCTCCACTCCCGGGGGAAAAGCTGTTCTGAACAACATAATCTATTGCCAAGTCAGTTCTTGTGCCACCGCTATGATAGTGAATCGAACGTATTCCTCTTGTAAGGTCGTTTATATTTGCGTAATTGTTCAATGTGAAGTGTTCAGTGACCTGTGTATTAAATGTAATAACTCCCATTTGAACATCATTAGGTCCTATGGTGTAATGTTTGGCAAACTCCGCAATGAAATTTAATTCTATGTCAAAGTTCTGTGTACCAATACTTCCACTTTCATCCAATAAAAATACGATATCTGCTGGATCGGACACACAGTCTAAATGGGAAAAGTTGTGTTAAGGATTCTCAATCTATAAAATCTAAAAAATAATTATGCTCACAAATTTGAAAATTATGATAAAAATGAATTTCAAATAGAAATAATGTTGTAGATCATCTCGTTATTTAGACGTACAGTATACCTAAAACATTTTTAAGATGAAACAGGAATAGAAATTAGGTTGAAGACGACAATTACATTTTGGTTTTAAATGAACTTAAAAATCTAGTATATCTACTCACGTTTTGTAGCTGAAAAACAGAATAACGTATTGATATATTCAATTGATTTTCAAAGAATGCAAATAAATGAAAATATTCATTTATGAATAACAGACATGCGAATCTTTTATCTGTGTTTACCTTCTTCAGGAACGCCAAAAACAAAACATGTGTAAGCCAAGATGTAAAGTTCTTTAATTTCAAAGACTGTGTGAAAGATGAAATTAAAACACCAAGAACAACATTGATTTTTGACTGCTGTTGCTAATCGTGAACTAAGAGAAAGTAACCGACAAATAGAGGCAACAGTAGTATACCGTTGTTCAAAAGTCATAAAACTGTTAAAAATACTTCGCTTACACATTTAGTAGAAGTCCATATATGAATCATGCAAACATCAAAATTTAGTTATACACCTTATGGAATGTTTAAATTAGTTGCAATATGTATGTAGATGAAACAAATATCTTAACGCGAAGCAATGGATGTGTTTTTAATTTGATAGATGCTTGTGTGCTTTTTTGTAAAATTGTTTGTTTTTAGATTGTAACACAGTGATGACTGCTGTACCCATATTTTAACTATTTTATTTATTATGTCTGTTTTGTTCACGCATCGTTGTAAATATTACGGAATTTGATGAGACTGTCGTAAAAGTGAGAGGTTTAGCGCTATAACACCAGGTTCAATCCACCATTTTCTACATTTGAAAATGCCTGTACCAAGTCAGGAATATGACAGTTCTTGTGCCACCGCTATGATAGTGAATCGAACGTATTCCTCTTGTAAGGTCGTTTATATTTGCGTAATTGTTCAATGTGAAGTGTTCAGTGACCTGTGTATTAAATGTTATAACTCCCATTTGAACATCATTAGGTCCTATGTTTGGCAAACTCCGCAATGAAATTTAATTCTATGTCAAAGTTCTGTGTACCAATACTTCCACTTTCATCCAATAAAAATACGATATCTGCTGGATCGGACACACAGTCTAAATGGGAAAAGTTGTGTTAAGGATTCTCAATCTATAAAATCTATATAAATATTACGGAATTTGATGAGACTGTCGTAAAAGTGAGAGGTTTAGCGCTATAACACCAGGTTCAATCCACCATTTTCTACATTTGAAAATGCCTGTACCAAGTCAGGAATATGACAGTTGATGTCCATTCGTTTGATGTGTTTTGTCATTTGATTTTGCCACATGATTAGGGACTTTCCGATTGAATTTTCCCCGGAGTTCAGCATTTTTGTGATTTTACTTTTTACTATCTTACCAGGACAGATAACCATGATACAATAAATTATATAGGAAAGTATTAACGTTATCTCCCTCAGCAATATTTTTATGATTACAGATTATCGTTGGTCAATATTGT